>BLSH010450231.1:262225-279899 GCA_018402905.1 Glandirana rugosa | reverse complement strand
ATTGATTGGTTTGCGCACATAGGCGTGCACAGCCTATTGCATTAGGGTGTGCATCCCAAAGCTCAAACACATATGCGTGTATATATATATATATATATATATATATATACACTATATTCTCAAAAGTATTGGGACACCTGCCTTTACACACACATGAACTTTAATGGCATCCCAGTCTTAGTCCGTAGTCCGTAGGGTTCAATATTGGGTTGGCCCACATTGGGAATGTTTGACCATTCTTCCAGAAGTGCATTTGTAAGGTCAGGTGTTGGACGAGAAGCCCTAGCTCATGGTCTCCACTCTATTTCATCCCAAAGGTGTTCTTTCGGTTGAGGTCAGGACTCCCCAAACTCTCTCATCCATGTTTTTATGGACCTTGCACTGGTCCAAATCATTTGTTGGAGAGGGGATTATGGTGTGGGGATGTTTTTCAGGGGTTGGGATTGGCCCCTTAGTTCCAGCGAAGGGAACTCTTAAGGCATCAGCATTTTGGGCAATTTCAGGCTCTTAACTTTGTGAGAACAGTTTAGGGATGGCCCCTTCTTGTTCCAACATAACTGTGCATCAGTGCACAAAGCAAGGTCCATAAAGACATGGGCTTAGCAGGGGTGGTGGAAAATTAACTGGTGGCACTGATAGGTAGCAATGATTGGCACTGATATGCAGCACTGATGGCCACTAATAGGCATCACTGATGGGCACTGACAGGTGGCAATAGATGGCACTGATTGGCACTGATAGGCAGAACTGTTAGGCAGCATTGAAGGGCACTGATTGGCACTGAATGGCAGCACTGATGGTCACTAATTGGCACCGATGGGCACTGATAGGTGGCACTGACAGGCAGCACTGATGGGCACTGATTGGCAGCACTGATGGGCACTAATGGGCAAGACTGATAGGCAGTTCTAATGGACGGCACTATTAGGCAGCACCGATGGGCACAGATTAGTCTGAAGAAAAGTCCTCACTGTGGAGATGTCTGGTATCTTCAGCTAGCTTAAAGCGGAGTTACACTGGTTTTTAAGTTTATTAGAAATCAGCAGCTACAAAAAGTGTATCTGCTGATTTTTAATAAACACACACTCACCTGTCCCACGGTCTAACGATGTGGCTGCCCGATGCCTCGCTCCTCTCCCCCTCCTCTCCGCAGCGTCGGCACTGGAAGTGTGGGTGCCCGGCTGTGACAGTTTGTGGTTTCACAGTTAGGTGCGTACTGCGCATGTGCGAGTCGCACTGTGCTGTGTCAGTGGCCGGGTAATCTTCTGGGATCTGTGACATGTCCCAGAAGATTGCAGGGAGGGAGGATTCGCCTAGGCAGCGAGGCGACCTGAACAGGCAGCGGGAGCTGGGCACCTGTCAAAACTAGGTACCCACTCCCCCCCCAAAAAAAATAACATGCCGATTGTGATATGTCAGGGGGCGAGGAGTGCTTAGAGCATAAGTTCCACTTTTGGGTGGAACTCCGCTTTAAGGGCTCAGAATAATCTCTATGCAAAGTAACTCAAGGAAAAGAACAACTGATGTAAAGTGTCTCCTGGGGAAGGCTCTGACAAGAAGACAGGGTAAAGGTGTCTGCATGTAGTGTCTCTTAGAAATAGTTTCCAATCCAATCCTGCCACACCCAGGCCCAAGGGAAAGATGTTCTGGAACAGGCTCCTGGGAATGCCCGACTAGCAACCCAGCAACCGGAAGGGCCAGTGGTATCTGTATTAGTGCCCCACACAGCAGATCAGGGGGTCTGCAACAAATAACTTGTGGTTGACTGTGTCGCTGCTTCCAGGAAAGGCTCTCCCAAGCCCTAAAATGAAACCATATCTTAGCTAGCCTTAAAGATATAATTCTTACACTTAACATTAGCACTAAAACAGTGCTTAATACTTAGCTCTATAAGCCTTTAAGCTTTACCCTAATCCACAAATGAATTCCTGTACATAACCTTAACCTTCTTGACAATACAATTTCTGCAACTCCAACTGCTGTGTCTGATGTCCCCTCAATCAGGGGTGCCTACCACTTGGCCTCCCACCAGCCTACAGACAGATTCAGCCAGTTGTGGTGGCTGGTCATGTCACCTATCAGGGACAGGTTTAGTGACAAAAAAGTGATAGCTAGGTTGTTGCGTATATGGCTGGGAAGGATTCTCTGTATGCTGGAGAAACCTTGACTGGTAATTAATGTATGCATTTGTGTAACAAACTACCCATATCGTTCTGCTAATCATAGTTATAGTAGTGCTTCAATTGTTTAAGATCTGAAAACTTGCAATTACTTTTACTGCATTTTGGATTATGCAAGCAAAGCTTCTTTGCTGCAAGATCCACCCATCAACACCTTTATATTACACTTCTACACTGATGGTTTCTGATGAACCTTGGAAAAACAGTGGAACTTTCCCTGTGCACGTAATTTGTGGAGGTGATAACACAAATACAATATGATGGCATTATGATGCAGCTCTCACTATAATCCCAGCTGTATAAACTATTCTTCTGTGCTCAAAGTAACTTTCCTGCATTTGGTGCTCACAAATAAGGTGCCAAATAATAGGGAGAATAATTCAGCCCAATTTGCTACATAATTACTATTTTCAGCAATGGGAGCCAATGGGAGCTGGAAATAACATTCTCATGGATGAAAATAAGGATCAGTATGGCATATAATACATGTGTTATAATTTAGTCATCTGAGCCTATTGCTTAGTATTACAAAGAAGGATCATTTCAACAAGTTAGCTTGTGCTAAGGCCAGTGACACTGGCTACTAATAACTCTTTTTGCGACAGCTTTTACACTTGCCTTAAGTACAGCAGTTGGTGGTTAAATAGTTAATTAGACTTTTCATTTTTTAATTCATGATCTCGGCTGATGTATAGTAAAATAGAGATTAACTGTAATTGGCAGGGATAAAATAAACCTGATCAAAGGGCAGAAATGACTGAAATGTCCTTTAATTTTTGCACACGCACACCAAAGCTTTCATCCAGCCGTTCTTGGTGGTACACAATAATGGTGCAGAGTCAAGACAAAGCTATTTAATGAGGACTTGTATAACAATGTTCAAAACAGAAGCACAGAGGTCAACATTTTTATAATTACTAGCATTACCATTTTGAATTTAAATTGGCCAGTACAATGATTTAAACACCATTTTCTGCATTTGTTGTTTGTGTGTTGCATTAGGCTCTTAAAGGGAATGTGACGCAAACAATCCATAAAACATCACAGAACAGTAACGTGAATTAAACAATTTACATTTATTATGCAAAGCTTTACATACTGTACAATCACATCAGTCCCTGCCATTAGGGAGCTTACAATCTAAGTTCCCTATCTCACATGCGCATACTAAGGCCAATTTTAGACAGGAGCCAATTAGCCTACCAGCATGTCGGATGAAAGCATGCAAGCACAGGGAGAATATGCAAACTCCATGCAGATAATGTCCTGGCTGGGATTTGAACTGGGGGCCTCAGTGCTGCAAGGCAAATGCTAACCACTACGCCACTGATCTTTTAACCCTGAATATTTAATAAAGCGTTACTATTCTTCACAATATGTTTCTATTTTCAATATGTAAGGGACTCAGTCACCTTAGATCTATTCAAAAGGTATGTCCAAGTGTGGCCCAAATATTCACCTTAAATCTTCCTCTCTAGAGCAGGGGTCTCAAACTGCCGGCACTCCAGCTGTTGCATAACTACAAGTCCCATCATGCCTCTGCCTGTGGGAGTCAAGCTTGTAACTGTTAGCTTTGCAATGCCTCATGGGACTTGTAGTTTTGCAGCAGCTGGAGGGTTGCCAGTTTGAGACCCCCTGCTCTAGAGCATGTCCCAGCATTGTTTTTTCTTTCAAATTGTTCCTGTAGAGAGAAACAACTTCTTCAATGCCATTCCCTGTGAGGTCATCACCAGAAATGTAACATTTTTCCAGGTGCAGATGTTGGAAGGTCAGTCCCTAGTAACAAAGACACTTTCCCAGAACTACATCTCCCACAGCCCTTTGCATACATATTGTATGTTTGCAGGCTGTTGGTAATCTTGTTCCTGAAGGTGCTCTGTAGGAGTGGTGAAACAAATTGGGTGAGACTTCAGGTCACATCTGGCCTGTGGAGTGCATGGCGGCTGCATTACTTCTAAATTTTTGCTTGCACGTGGCTGAATGATGGTAGGCAGCATCACCTCATTCACTAAGCTCTGGGGCAATATCAAAGCAAAGTGCAACTTCCCTTTGGAAAGTGAAGAGCCTATTTGCCTTTAGTAAATCAAACTCTACATTAATTTTTGGGACGACATAACTATATATATATATATATATATATATATATATATATAATATAAAATATTATCATGTACATGGTAGCAGAGCCTGAAATGATGGGGAAGGGCTTTCTTACACCTCTGTCTCCGGGCCCCTTGTAGTGTGAACAGAAGGCACAGAAGTGCTGAGTGGCACGAGTGCCTGTAGGTCTTGCCAGTAGCAGAGCAGGTATCCATGCTAGGCAGGAGAGGTCATCAGTAGTCTTCAGTGAACCAGCTGGTAGACAGCTGGTGGATGGCAGACTGAAGCAGGCTGGTACTGGCGACAGCAGGTGGGTGAGGTATACACTGGTAGCATACTGTACAACAGCAGGCACAGCAGGGTGTAAGGCAAGTACTGGAAACCTCAGGAAGATTAACAGAGTCAGGCAGGCTGGGTCATAGACTGCAGGATGGATCAGGTACAGAGGAGCAGGAAAAGGCATGGTCTGGGTACATGCCAGGTCAGGAGCCAATCAGTGGAAGAGAAGCAAATTGAGCAGGCAGAAGCGGAGGTCAAGGACAAGCAGGGGTCTGTGCAGGCAGAGTTCAGAGAGAAACAAGATAACTCATCCCGAGCTCTACCATTATATGGTACAAGTGTGTGTACGGAGTGTCAGTGCTCTGGCAAATCAAGTTCACAGTGAATCCATAGCAAGTACAAGCTGGTGACTCAACGGCTTCTTTGTTAAAAACTTTTATTAGAGCATTATAGCAGTAACAGAATCCAAGAATGCTGACTCATTTCGGCCTAAGCCTTCATCAATACTCAAATAAAAGTTTCTCAATAAGGAAGCTGTCGAGTCATCAGCTTGTACTTGCTATGGAGTTCAGAGAATGGTCAGACAAGCTGGGTCAGCAACAGGGAAGAGAAGCAAATTGAGCAGGCAGAAGCAGAGGTCAAGGACAAGCAGGGTATGCCGAATCACAGGGTCACAGTATACAGGGATGGCTGAAAGACAAAGCAGCACTAATCCTGAGCACTGACACAGTTTATATAGCCCATTTGGTGCTAGCATCTGTCAAAAATGCACGTGAGCACGCTGATGCACATGTGTATATGCATATGTGCGTGTCCATATGCGTGCGCATAAGTATTAGCCAAATTCCTATGTCTACGAGAGGAAAATTTACTTAGTCTGTAAAGAGGCACAAAAGTCCATCTAGAGGAACCATGCTGTCTACTGGCATGCCCTTCATAGCAGGTATATGGTAACACTACATGATTTGCAAGTGTGAAAGTAACAACATGTTTCGCATTGAAAGTGGAAGTGATGTAACATTCTTTTGCTTCCACTGTGTGATGAGACACCTAGCTAACAGGTGACAGGTGGGAAGCTTCACTTTCTTCATTAACTGCATGCACTGCTAGTAATACGGAGTCATATCAGGGCTTACTGAGTTTCAAAAAGGACGATTTGTTGATGCCCTCTTAGCTGGTGTTTCTGTGACTAAAGTTGGCAATTTATTTACGGTGTCGCAAGGTACAGTATCAAAGATTATGACGGCATATACAGTTTCCAGGAAAATGTCATCTGATAAGCATAAGCGTGGTCGACATGGTCAACTAACCGAAAGAGGCAAAAGGATATTGCGCAGGAGTGTGACCCAGAATAAGAAAACAACTGCTGCAAAAGTGACTGTTGAGCTCAATCTCAGTCTTCCAATGCCCGTGTTCACAAAAATTATGTGGAGGGGACTCCATGAGCAAAGCATTCATGGTGAGCTGCAATTACCACTAGTGACCAATATTAACCCGTTCAGATCCGCGCTATAGCCAAAGTACGGCTCCAGCGCGGATCTGAATTTCCGGGTGGACGTCCATGGACGTCCTGGCCATGTGCGCGCTCCCAGCGCACGCACGTGCCCGCCGCACACTGCGTGAAGCGATGTAAACACGGCGGTTCTCCGTTCTGTGAGAGGGGGACATGACAGATCTACTGATCTCTGTCACTGGGATCAGTTAGATCTGTTATGTCCCCTACCAGCCCCGCCCCCCACAGTTAGAACACACCCAGGGAACATATTTAACCCCTTCACTGCCCCCTGCAGGTTAACCCCTTCACTGCCAATGACATTTATACCGTAATCAGTGGATATTTAAATTACTGATCGCTGTATAAATGTCATTGGTCCCAAAAAAGTGTCAAAAATGTCCGACATGTCCGCCCCAATATCGCAGTCCTGATAAAAATCGCAGATCACTGCCATTACTAGTAAAAAAATAAAAAATAATAAAAACGCCATAAATCAATTCCCATAGTTTGTAGATGCAATGACTTTTGCGCAAACCAATCAATATACGCCTATTGCGATTTTTTTTCTACCAAAAATATGTAGAAGAATATATATCGGCCAAAACTGTTGAATAATTGTTATTTTTTATATTTTTTTTGGATATTTATTATAGCAAAAAGAAAAAAATATTGTTTTTTTTTCAAAATCATCGCTCTTTGTTTGTTTGTAGCGGCGATCAGAAATGACACAGAGGGGATCAAATACCACCAAAAGAAAGCTCTATTTGTGGGAAAAAAATGATATAAATTTAGTTTGGGTACAACGCCGCACGACCGCGCAATTCTCATTCAGAATGTGACATTGCTGAAAGCCAAAAATTGGTCTGGGCAGGAGGGGGGTTTAAGTGCCCAGTAAGGAAGTGATTAATGCTCCGAAAAGCAGATAATGGTGCAACACCCAAAAATTGTGGACTATCGATCGATACCAAGACGATAATGCTCTGATTCACATAGATGGTGTTGTCAAATTGGGGTTCGATGAGCATGCAGACAATGTTTTGCACCTTCCCTGGGCGCCGCAGTCGTCGGATCTCAATATCATATAGCCACTATGGTCAATTTTGGAGAACAAGGTTCAGGCTGGTTTTCTGCCTGTGGCATCTCTGTGAGAACTGGAATGGTTTTTGCGTGGTATCAGATTCCATTATCCATCATCCAAGACTTATATTTGTCAATTCCCAGGAGAATTCAAGCCGTCTTGGATGCCAAAGGTGGTCCAACAGCATATAGGTAACAATTTTGTTCTTTTACCCGGTGTTTCCATAATTTTGTCCAACCCCTATATATATATATATAATTATATATATATATATATATATATATATATATATATATATATAAAATTAAAGTGTATGTAAACCCCAACAATGAACTACAGTTATGTGGCCCATATAGGTCTGGTAAATATACCATTAAGAGCATTTTGTTATGTTGGTTTGATGAGCGTAAAAGTCCTCATTTATCCTGCCCAAAATTTCTATGCCTGAAAAAAAGAAATCAAAAGCAGCCACCACATCTGAGGACTGGTAATTTGCAGTATATTTTAAAATTTTTGTTCTTAATCAAACCCTTCACAGAAGTTCATTGACTAAGCTGAGTTAAGCCTCGTACACACGGTGCGACAGTTGTAGGAAAACGGTCGTACAACAGCTTGGACGATCATCCGACGGTCTTACAATAGAAGTTGGATGAGCAGACTAGAAAACTTTTGTTGTACAACAAGCGGTTGTACGACTGTTGTACCGTGTGTACAGAGAACAACACGTTGTACGTATAAAACACGCATGCTCCGAAGTCAGGAACGGCCGCAAGTGTTAGTTCGTGTACACCTACGCTCAAATTTCACAATGCATATTCGTCTAGCGGCAATTGAATTCAAATAGCGAAATGCAGCGCACATTAGCAGCTTTTTGAATGGGATAATTGCTAGTGCTACTCATGTTACAAATGTAATGAAAGACAGTTGTTCTGTAGTGATGTAGTGATATAAATATAATTTGCATTATTTTAATTCTATTTTATTCTATTTAACATTTCCCCAATATCATTAGCTCTGAAATGTAAATCCAAAAAATTAAAGTATTTTTGGTCCCTTGGTAATTGTTCTAACTTTTCTTTTTAATGTAACTGTCTACTTCAAACCTGCCATTTGAATCAAAAAACATAGGCAAGTATTCTTATTCTCATTCTTTTTTATTTTCAAGCATAAAGAAGATAAATTCAATTAGAAATGCAATTTTGCAGCAAATAAAATATAACAGAAAAAAGTGCTTGGTATTATCAAAATGTGTTTAAGAAAAAACAAAATAAAAGAATAAAAACAAAAATACAGAAATAGAAATAAATACATCAATGGGGGTATTAGCCATAATCCCCAGACCATAGATGTTGGTGGGGGCCATGGGGAACAAATTGCCACTGGCCAGCATGCTGGTGTGGTGGTTGGGATGGGTGTTGAGATGGTGTAGGTGGTGGAGGTGGAGGCACATTCTCATGGAGCTCGGTGTAGTCAGTAATGAGCCCCCTCTCCCCCTTGCTGGGCACCTGTGTCATCAGCTCCTCAGATCTGCTCCGTTGGTAGGGAGTCATTTTTCTTAGTTTGGCAGCTGCATAGGCAGCAAATGACTCCTCCTCGTCTAGATCCCTCTGGAGGATGGCTGAGGCCTGGCGGAAGAAAGAGGAAGCACTCTCATCTACATTATGTGTTTTTCGCTTCCTTTTAAGACCAACATGGAGGGGAGGGATTTGAGATTCACAAACTAGGGAAGAGCCAGCTGCCTCCTCCTCAGTCACCGTCTCTGTGACACTTTCCGGTGTATAAAAAAGTGACATTATTAGAATATCTTTGTTTGTGTGGGTCATCGATCAAAACACATTTACGTTTCCTGACTGTTGCTAATTGAATTATTAGAAATACAAAACACTAGCATTCTGGCACCAGCATTTGGATTTATCCTTCAAATGAGTTTAAGCTACAACTGTGTTTGGATATTGAAACAAATGTGTTAAGGCTCAAATATTTGGGCAATAATGTTTAGTTATTATCAATATATTTTATCTTTACAATATGTTCAACAACACTATACCTGGGTCAAGATAGCCTCCTCCACATCTTCATCCTCAGGTCTAGGAGCTGTGGCCTCAGCAGAGGTAGAGGGCAGGGTAGATAGAATTGGCCTGGCCTCAAATGTGTTTCTGATAAACTGCAGGCTCTCAAAGTACGACAGCTTCGGCACATATAAGTCAGATGCTGCAACTCCTGACTTCTGTGATAGTTGGATTTTTTTCACCTCCCTCCCATATGTGGTCCTCATGTTGGCAATGTTGTCTCTGAGGTGCATCATATTTGCATTAGGCTTTATCTGTTTGCACAGCTCTGCCAGTTGCTCTAAAGCTGTCCGCCTTCGGACCCGGTTAAAATACTCCATGGTCATGATGTTCCACAGACATGGGAGTTGACGGTATAGCTCAATAAATTGTGGTGGGAACTTATGGGAGAAAAACTGATCACTCATTATGCCTGCAAGACAGCATAATGCAACTTCATCCGGCATACACCTAAGCTGGACCCAATCTAGGCCTCAATCCAAGCAGTATAGTCCATTAATCCCCATATAGGCCTCAATTCAAGCAGTATAGGCCACTACACACCTAAGCCAGAAGTTCAAGTCGAACCTTTGTTATGTCAAATAATTAGCGTTTTTCCAAATGATTGTTCTCCACGCAACGCTCCTACCTACGGCTACACCTTAAAAAGCGCCTCGGAATGTGCTTGTAGTAAAAAGTTTAAATACAAACAGTGTGTGGCTTCTTCTTTACTTGATCTATACTTGTGAATTTACTAAGTTGATGTATTTACAGAGCAAATGTACTCTTATATGTTGTCAACTCATGCTAATTTGAGCAGGGAACATTTGAATCAGTTGGGAATGCATCATGTTTTTGTTGTTCATGCATTCCATGCATAAACAACAAAAAGATTGTGTGTGTAGCAGACCCCCCGCACACCACAATACTTAGCGGAAGCTGATATTGTGACCTCATGGAGAAATGAAGGTTAGATTTCCCTCTTGGAGCAACTGGCAAAATAAAAAACATATATAGAACATATCTTGGGTATTAAAAATAGGCGGAACCTATTAGACAAAATTCCAAAGGCATTTTCCACCACACTTCGAGCACGAGAAAGTATGTAATTGAAGATCCTCTGCTCAGGGGTCAGGTTGTGTTGGGGAAATGGCTTCATGAGATGTTCTCCAAGAACAAACGCCTCATCTGCGAAAAACACAAAATTGAGACCCTCCTCATTTTGGTCTGCAGGTGGCAAGTTGAGGGTGCCATTCTGTAGCTGCCTGTAAAACTGTTTGCATTATCACTCCTCCAACAGAGTTGCGGCCATTCTTCCCCACATCCAAGTACAAAAACTTGTAGTTTGCAGACACAATGGCAAGCATCACTATGCTGCAAAACCCCTTGTAATTGTAGTAATACGAGCCAGAGTTCGGTGGTGGGACAATCCTCACATGCTTGCCATCAATGACACTCCCGCAGTTGGGAAAATCCCATTGCTGCAAAAACTGTGCAGCAACTTCCTACCATTGTTGTGGATTGGAAGGAAACTGTGAAGAAAAAAAATAAATAGACATTTTACTACTTGCACACAAAACATAGAAATGTTATTTAACAGAAAAATGCTAGGGCAACATAAGAATAGACTTCTATTTCCAGCACAGTGGACAGGTAAGAAGTGTCATAATCCCAAGTTCCATACACACTATACTATTACAATCACATTTTTAAAATAATAATCAACCAAAAAATATCATATGAGGTCAAATTAGTAGGTAATCACCTTACACTACGTTTGTGTGATTATTGTGTATAGGAGATTACATGTCAGGAGATACAGTAGTTTGAAATGCTGACTTTACTTTTTGGGAGGGTGGGGATTATCTTTGACATAATAAGAAGACCTCAGGCACTCTGCAGGATTTGAAACACACAAATAACGTTTGAAAAGTGTGTGTTTTTTGGGGGTGGGTTAAGGCCCAAAATATAGCTGACCTAAATAATTGTGAAGTTACCAGGCTGAGTGTGTATGGACACAGGACAACATGCTGGGGAGGTGTGTAGAGGAAGAAAGGAGGTGAAAAAGCTTAGAGCATGCATGAAGCCAAAGAAGACATTCACAGCATATTGTAATGTTGCTAATTATATGTTGCAAAAAAGGGCAAATACAATATTATCAAGCAGAAACACATGTGGTATTAACATAAAATATACCTTAATATATTCCTTCTGCAGCACCTGTATGATGGCTGAGCATGTCTCAGGAATAATGACTCCAAGAGCCTGGGGCTGGGGGGAGATGCCTGTAGTGAACTTCAGGTCCTGGAGGCTTCCTCTTGTCGCCAGGTAGCGCCAGGTAGCGCAAGGTGGCAATGGGCCTTTGCTCAGGGGTGATTGCAAGGCGCATGCATGTGTCCTGCTTCTGGATATAGGGGGACACCAATGCCAAGAGGTGTTTAAAGCAGGGATCCGTCATCCGAAGAAATTTCCTGAAATCATCAGGATTATTCTCCTGGAGCTCCCTGACTAAAGCCATATGACCAAATTGATCACGGTTAAGTAACCAATTTTTGGCCCAACAACTCCTCTCCCTCCTTCTCCTGCATTGGTTTTGGGTCCAAGCCAGGACTCCTAGGCCAACAATAGCAAGATTTCTCTCTCTAGATCTCAACGTGGCTGGTTGACGAACAAACGGTCAGTAACTATCTGAGGAATTGCGAATCAACGCTCACCAAACTTCAACTAACATGAAATTAGATGAAGGGGACCAAAGGGTGGCGCACGATAACGGAACTTCCTCTTTATACGCTCGTAGCATGTCACTACGTTCGGCTTGGTCGTACGATCGCTTAGTGCATGTCAGTACACGAGACACAACAGCCAACATATGATTTTGGACGTCCGGTCGTACGTATCGTGTGTATGGCGCTTTAGATAGGCAGAGAGAATTCAGGAGCAGGGTTTTTATACCTCATAAAGTGGGTTATGTTGGAGAGTCTGGCACCAGTTGACGCATACATCTGCACTCAGACTAAGTTTGATATCTGATAAATGGCTGTCCTTTTCCTTTTGTATAGCTGACAACCCTGATCTAACCTAGTGACAATTCCAAGCCCCTTGTTTTCTTTTAGAAAACCCATTTAACAGCATAGGCTACACGGGCCACATTGTCTGCTCCTGGGAGGACCCTATTTATTAATAAATGAGCACAGTAATCTTTCCACATTAGATTAATGCATGTATTATGCTTTTTGTACAGTTTTTACATGTGTTTACCTAAGTTAGCTGACATATCTTGTATTTCCATCATATGGCTTAGGGTTTACATTACTTTACTTAGTAAAACTAGGAAAAACAAACAGAAAGAATAACAACAGTTTTATACAGATTACTAATCAGTAAAATTAAACAAGGTGAGACAAGAAAAAAAAAGATAGATCTGGAAGGGTGGAGGGAGCCTAGCAATAAAAAGCTTATATTGTGTTTGGATATGACTAAGTACACCATTCCCTGCTTGACATATGTCACCCGGAACTTGGACAAAACAAGTACTGTATTGTGGTGCTCTGAGAAGATATCTGACATCTATCTATGTCAGGGGTAGAGTAATGAGAACGTCAAGGTCAGAAGAAAAAAAAAAAATGAAAACGGAACAGTTCTTTGAGCCAAAGAAATAATCTGCTCTGTTGGAACTTGAGGCAACTAAGGCTTCATGCACACAAGACTTTTAAAAAAATGTCCAAAAAACGTCAGTAGCTTATCAGTGATTTTTTCAGCTTTTACCAGCGTTATATTCACGCCGTTTTTTTGCGTTTTTTCACGTTTTTAAGGGGCCAGCATTTTTTTTTTCCAATTGATCTAAAACGTCCAAAAACGTTGGGGATCAACGTTTTTGAGCGATTTTGGGCGTTTTTGAGAGTTTGAACATTTTTACAGCTGAAAAACGTCTCTCAGAACCCTCTGATCTTGGTTTTTTTTTACAGCTCGAAAACGTCACTGCTAAAAACAGTTGATAACAGCCTATGTGTGCATGAACACATAGGATAACATGATGGAGGGTTTATTGACTGTAGAAAAAATCATCTGCAGCAAAAAACAGCAGCTGTAAAACAGTCAAAAAACGTCCTGTGTGCATGAGGCCTGGGGCTTATGAACAACACCTGAGCAGGTCCATGATTTAGTTAAGTGTGAGATGCATCTTTGTGCTTATAGCTAGCAAAATTACACAGTTTATGTTACAATATGCCTGGAAGGACCTGTACACCATTGTTTTTTCCAGCAGCACTTGTGTACTTAGCACTCTTGTATATTGGGTGCAAAGCCTAATGCAGGGAATCAATAGCTCCGAAGGATGACAAGGTCAGTACTCTTTGACACTCTTCTGATAGCTGCTGAGTTCTTGGACATTTATATAATCAACAATGTAATCATTAATGGAAGATGTTCAGGCGAGCTATCAACGCTTGATTTACTCTCATGCATCTGGAGGATTTGATTTTAATTGTCTACCCCCATGTAGAATGACAATCTAATGGACATTAAATCTGAAAATCTCCTCCCCATAAGTACCTATGAAATAAACATAATACCATATCTCCATTAACCTATAAATGTAGCTCCATCCCCTTAAGGGCCACTGGAAGATGACTATCCCCAAAGGATCAGACTGAAATGACAGAATAAGCACTGCTCTAGGCTGGTCTGACTCAAATTACCTCCTATCAGGCTCCAGAACACAGGTGCAGCTCTGCATACAAGATGAATGTAGGAGAAATTTGCTGGACAGCCGCACATCGTTTAACACCTTTATTAAAGATTGCATAAAATCCAAAGAAAGTCACCAACATACAGGAACACAGATGATCAAGGCAGCTTGGCTTATGCGTTTCACACCATGAGAGTAGGGTGCTTAATCATAGCCTGGGTCTCATAGCTGAAGCCCCCATATATATGGGGGTGTAAGAATTTAAGTCACAAGACAAGTAGAAGTCACAATATATGACAACACAATATGTGAAAATGCAATGAGCGAAACCTAAATAAGAGTTCACCCTTAAATAATTAGGAGTCCTTCATGTAAGGTGTCCAAGATATTCAGCTAGCTATGAAGGGGCCCAAGATGTTGCTGTGCAATGATGACCAGTAACAGTGGGTGTCTCTCTGGGAAGGCCTTGGGTGTAGGAAGAAAAGGGTAAAGGTGTCTGCATGCAGTTTCTCTGAGTCTAATGTTAATGTGGGCTTCTGCCTGCTCACCACTCCTGAAGATATTGAAGCTCTTGGATAAAGAACGTACAGAACAGGCTCTTGTAAGACCTGCAGTAAGATGAGAAATGCCCGACTGGTCACCAATAACGTCGATGAAAGTGGCGCCAGAGAGCCCCGCTGCCAAATGGTACTGGGTCACTGAAAGTCTGTCTCCAGGAATAAGACTCACTCATAGAAAGCAATCTGCGTCTTCCAGGCCATGGTGCCCGGTCACATCCACGGGAAAGGCCTGGTCCCTGCTCTGCAACTGTAGGCCTGGGTCCCAAGAGAGTGAGCTCCTCCTTGGGCCGCTCTATTTATCTCCTCATCCAGAATTCCTCCTCTCACCAGCCAGCTGGAACTTGTATTTTGCAACAGCATCAGGTCCATTGAAATCCAAGCCCTGCAGACTACATGCCCCACAGTCCTCTGCTTTCAGTAGTAGTCTCTCTCTCTATATTCAATCAGGAAATGATAAGGTAATCTCCATGCTGGGCACTAGAGGGAACAAGGCTCATTGTAATCTTTGTCAAGCAATGTTCCAAGATGGCAAAGCAATGTAGCCAGAACTTGGCTACATCAAGAGCACAATTTCTATCATCTCAAAAAAGAGAAGTTGGGATTTTAAAGGTACCTAGTGTAAATACAACTAGACAAGCATGTATAATTTATGGTTATCTTGGAAGTATGTGGACTTTAGCACCACAGTGTGGTGTATTTAATGACTTGCACCTTTAGTGCCTTTTATGTAGGGAAGACCTATGTCAAAGGATCAATGACTGTGTGTATTATACCTGCAGTAGGAAGATAGTCACATCCACTCCAATTAAACACATTGGATTGAGGCATAACCTTGACACCTCCATGAACTTCAATACCTCCTGCGTCAAGGATTCCAGCTCCCTTGGATATTTCATTTTACAATAAGTTCCTCTACTTGAGACTGATGAGCTATCTCTGTTTAATACAATTACATATGTATGTGCATTGTTAATATCTATAAACACGGGCTACCAAGGGAGTTCTGTGACAGGAGGGAGTTATATACCCCTGTAAAATAGGGGGTATATAAAATATTCGCTACATGAAATAAAGTTTATTATTATTATTACTATGTGACTACTGTGGACAGGGGCCTTTTTAAAATACATGTTGACCTGTATAATATGTTACTTTTTATATTAATAATATTATATTTCTTTTTACACTTATGTAGTCTAATCCTTGGGCACCCATAAAGTCCACTTTCAAAACATACAATATACTATGTATAGGATGTGGTCAATATCACCCACCAAAATTGGGGAGTTCACTGCATAAAAACATCTCTAAATGATGCTACCTGATACAATGAGATCTGTATTTTTGTGAGCAACATATTGGTATAATACACACTTCAGTTTTTAAGCATCATCTTGACATCAAGCAAATGTACAGTATATAAACTCAGGGTCCAAAATACATTTATTAAAAAAAAAACCTGTAAGTTGGCTTTCACTTTCTGATACATTTCCTGGATCAAAACAGTCTACCCCATCATAAGGTAGACACAAATGGTTGGAGATTGGTCTCTAATCAAACAAAAAATGTACACCTTGAACACAGGAAAAAAATGTACAGGTGTAGTCTAAATGCTGATAACATCAAGAAACCAAAAAAACATAAGTATTTGTCGTAATACATTTCATACCATTTATATGCTAGTGTTGTTCATTTGGTGGTCTTTCCCTTTATTTTGAATTTTCTATGGATATAAAATCATAAAATCTTTGTGGTTATCTTCCAACCCATAACTGGTAAAATTATAGATACATTTAACTCTGTTCTAAACTGCCTATGCTCCACCTCAGTTTTGATTTTAATTCGGTATTTTCACTTTAACATGTGCTATCCCTTTAACAAAACCCCAAACTGTTAAAAACCTGTTCATGTTAAGTGGTTGGAAGGGAAGTCAACGCCTTTTGTTTTAGGAGTAAAATACAGTCTTTCCTCAGATCTTAGCCTGGAAATCAATTTGATTTATGGAAAACATATTCTGCACCTAAGAGTGCTGAGCACAGAGTAGCTTAGACTGTAGATACACAATGTGAGTATGACTATTAACTAAAATTTCCACCAGATGCATTATCATGCATTTTGCTGCATTCTCCAAGGCAAAATCATGGCTTTGTGTTGCAGTGGCCATAACTCCAGCATGTTGCATTTTAAATATATGTTGACCTGCAGTGTTCCATTTAAGTTAATTCAAGTTGACTTTTTGTTTTTTACTTACCAATGCAATGCAATGCACGTACATGTGACACATATTAACACGTGTCAGATGGGAGTGATTCCTTAAAGGCTGTCATTTTGTCAGTGGTATGAAATGCCTCAGGTATTTAGGCTCAGTGGCTATGACCATTGAATTTAAAGATTTCACCATTGATATTCTCTCTACTCTTAGCATTTGGCAGTATTCCATTATTTGCAGGTCTTATATGGTAAATCCTTCAAAATGTTTTGCTTAGTTTTGGACGACCAAAACATTGATCATTTCCAATTTTTTTGAAAGTTGTGGGATCATGTTGAGGAGATTAGAAATATCAGCTTCCTATGCCACAGTCATGCCAAGCCTTACACATGTTCTAGTGAAAATCCAAAATGAGTAGTGCATAAAACTTTGGAATGCATGTTATGGTCAGTGATTTTTGTGGTGCATATATCTATCCAAGGTCCTATAGATCCGTTAATATCTGTATATATTCATTTTTCATGGAGTTATAATAAATTTGGGCTTATTTAAGAACACATATGGAATTGTGGAATGTCTTCCATCCAGATCTGTTTATACAGTTGTGTTCAAAATTATTCAACCCCCAATGCTGTAAATGGTTTTAGGGAATTTAGTGTACATTTGTAATTGTATTCTGAATGAAATCCTACAAGGACTTCTCTTATTAAAACTTGTGTTGACATATTTGTCTAGACCTACCTTCTGTAAGGTGTTAAGGTATACACAAGAATTTATTCGGGTTTAAATAATATTGAGGTACTTTTTACTTATATATGTCTATAATTGCCTAGATATCCTGGAACCTATCTATATACGTGGTGTTTTTAGTGACTGGTATTGTACGTAAGGTTTCAAAATACGTGATGAGTAAAACCTAAAAGTGATCTTGTACACATTCCGAACCGTACTGACACCGTATCCTTCGACTATAAAGATTAGAGGAGTTGTACTAGGGTGTTGAAAGTTTTTTTAACCTTTACTAGTTACAAAACCAGC
>BLSH010450231.1:249127-261621 GCA_018402905.1 Glandirana rugosa | reverse complement strand
AAGGCTGGAACATTTTGAAGTGGCCATCGCAGTCACCAGACTTAAATCCGATTGAGAACCTCTGGTGGGACTTAAAGAAAGCAGTTGCAGTGCGCAAGCCTAAGAATGTGACTGAACTGGAGGCTTTTGCCCATGATGAATGGGCGAAGATACCCGTAGATCGCTGCAAGACACTTGTGTCAAGCTATGCTTCACGTTTAAAAGCTGTTATAACTGTAAAAGGATGTTGTACTAAGTACTAAGATTGAATGTCACTTGGGGGTTGAATAAAACTGATAATGATGTGAGCTCAGAAAAGACATTTGTGGTTATTTCATTATAAATGTTATGTTATATTTGTCTGACCTACACGTGCCTCTTTGATTTAATTGTAAGCAGGATGACTGAATGATCATAATCAATGTCAAACCGACCAAAACAATCAATTTCAGTGGGGGTTGAATAATTTTGAACACAACTGTATGCCAGCCATTTTGGGTAGACTGTAAGCAAAGCAACATAGTCACAAAACAAGCATAGTCTGCAAACAAGCAAGGGTCAGCAAGATAAATCTATGAATCCTTGAATGAGAATTCTGTATTATATAATTCTGAACTCCACACTTCCAGACGTGGACTTACATAATGAGAACCCACCAACTCCCTGTGCAAATATCTATGAAACTAACATTCAAATAATTTTAGGTCCTTAAAAATACAATACCTTTTATTATTGCAGGTGATTAAAGTCTTCAATGAAGATGGTACTAGCAGGGCTTTGGAAGTGCCAAATGATATGACAGCGCTGAATGTATGCCAACTGCTGATCCAAAAGAACCATTACATTGATGACCAGAACTGGACAATGTTCGAACAGCTCTCTTCACTTTGTCTAGGTTAGATTGGCTCACTTTTTTTCCACGTATATCTACTGTCATAATTGAAATAACTGTTAAAAAGATGATAAACAGGCTTGACAAATGTCTTTTTGGTGGTATCCTAGGAAATTCCATCTGATATGCTTCTTTATTTAAAGGGAAATGATAATGGCAATGATTCAAATTTATTTAATTATTTATAAGTATATACATTTTCTTCTGTTTACATAAACTTCTGATATGCATTAGGAGGGAAGGAGTCACTGCACTTATTTATTTTTGTGCATAGATTTTGATTCGAGCTATTGGGTTGTGTTAAAGACCGTTTTTTTCTTGGGAAAGGGAAGGATATAAATAGAAACTTTTGAAAAGTTTGCTAGATCTTCAGCTGTTGACTGTAGATGAGGATACAAAATAGTTATATGCAATAGTTCACATTTAGATGATTAAAAATGAATTCAAATGTATTTTAATGTATAACAACATGCTCTCCACAAAACCATCAACAGCAAAACATATATATAATAAAAAAACAAAACAAAAACATTAACACTCTAAAAGATATAGTGCATACACAATATATATATATATATATATATATACAGTATCTCACAAAAGTTTGTACATTAGAGCAAGGATTTGGTAAAGGGTTTCTAGCTGTGAACACAGAGAACAATAAAGTGAGTACACCCCTCGCATTTTTGTAAATATTTTATTATATCTTTTCATGTAACGACACTGAAGAAATGACACTTTGCTAGAATGTAAAGTAGAGTGTACAATGTGTACAACAGTGTAAATTTGGTGTTACCACTCTCATTCTCTCATACTAGTCACTGGAAGTTCAACATGGCACTTCATGGCAAAGAACTCTCTAAGAATCGACAAAAAAAAAATTGTTGCTCTACATAAAGATGGCCTAGGCTATAAGAAGATTGCCAAGACCCTGAAACTGTACTGCAGCATGGTGGACAAGACCATACAGCAGTTTAACAGGACAGGTTCCATTCAGAACAGGCCTCGTCATGGTCGACCAAAGTGGTTGAGTGCACATGCTCAGTGTCATATCCAGAGGTTGTCTTTGGGAAATAGATATATGAGTGCTGCCAGCATTGCTGCAGAGGTTGAAGAGGTGGGGGTAAGCCTGTCAGTACTCAGACCATACGCTGCACACTGCATCAAATTGGTCTGCATGGCTGTCGTCCCAGAAGGATGCCCCTTCTAAAGGCGATGCACAAGAAAGCCTGCAAACAGTTTGCTGAAGACAAGCTGACTAAGGGCATGGATTACTGGAACCATGTCCTGTGGTCTGATGAGACCAAGATAAACGTATTTGGTACAGATGGTGTCAAGCGTGTGTCGGCAACCAGGTGAGGAATACAAAGACAAGTGTGTCTTGTCTACAGTCAAGCATGGTGGTGGGAGTGTCATGGTCTGGGGCTGCATGAGTGCTGCCGGCACTGGGGAGCTACAGTTCATTGAGGGAACCATGAATGCCAAAATGTACTGTGACATACTGAAGCAAAGCATGAGCCCCTCTCTTAGGTGACTGGGCCTCAGGGCAGTATTCCAACATGATAACGACCCCAAACACACCTCCAAGACGACCACTGCCTTGCTAAAGAAGCTGAGGGTAAAGGTGATGGACTGGCCAAGCATGTCTCCAGACCTAAGCCCTGTTGAGCATCTGTGGGACATTTTCAAATGGAAGGTGGAGGAGTGCAAGGTCTCTAAAAACCACCAGCTCCATGATATCATCATGGAGGAGTGGAAGAGGACTCCAGTGGCAACCTGTGAAGCTCTGGTGAAATCCATGCCCAAGAGGGTTAAGGCAGTGCTGGAAAATAATGGTGGCCACACAAAATATTGACACTTTGGGACCCATTGGGACATTTTCTTTAAGGGGGGTACTTACACACCTCCAAGACGACCACTGCCTTGCTAAAGAAGCTGAGGGTAAAGGCGATGGACTGGCCAAGCATGTCTCCAGACCTAAACCCTGTTGAGCATCTGTGGGGCATCCTCAAATGGAAGGTGGAAGAGTGCAAGGTCTCTAACAACCACCAGCTCCATGATATCGTCATGGAGGGGTGGAAGAGGACTCCAGTGGCAACCTGTGAAGCTCTGGTGAAATCCATGCCCAAGAGGGTTAAGGCAGTGCTGGAAAATAATGGTGGCCACACAAAATATTGACACTTTGGGACCCATTGGGACATTTTCATTAAGGGGGTACTTACTTTCGTTGCTAGCAGTTTAGACATTAGTGGCTGTGTGTTGAGTTATTTTGAGGGGACAGAAAATTTACACTGTTATACAAGCTGTACACTCACTACTTTACATTGTAGCAAAGTGTCATTTCTTCAGTGTTTTCACATGAAAAGATATAATAAAATATTTACAAAAATGTGAGGGGTGTACTCACTTTATTGTTCTCTGTGTTCACAGCTAGAAACCCTTTACCAAATCCTTGCTCTAATGTGCCCACCACCCTGCCCAATTAGGGTATCCTCACCTGGCAGAATGGACTTCGCTACTATGGAAAAGGAGACAATCCGTGCTATTAAACTGAATCCGCCAGCACACAGATTTTCTCTTCAACTTCGATTCTCCATGTATAGTTTTCCCCTAAAAATCATAAAAGAGCTGTAAAATGCCTTCCTTTTTATTAAAGAAGGATACAATTGCACTAACAGGATTAAAAACCATATAAAGTATGTAAAATGCAAGGGTTTCCTCTCACAGCGTAGAAACAAATACAGGCAAGATGGCGTCCAGTCCCTGCCCATCGCGATGACCTCACGGCACGCTAGGCAGGGACTGGACGTGTTGCACCCCTCCAGGCTTTCTAAAAGGCTGACGACATGTTGGCGGCACCACGCTTAAAGAGGAACTGCAGTCTGCTCACATAATTTGTAATAAAAACATCTTTGCCATCCTGAAGCTTCCCTCCAACCACTTTGCATATTATTTTATATATACTGTGATTCTGTACTTGCCAAATATGCTACAGAAATCTCCCTCCACTGAGTCTGGCTGCATCCATTTTAAATGTGGGCAGCTGAAGCTGCTGCCTGTTCACATCCTGCATTTACACAGACACACAGAGGCACACAGGGGGATGACGCAGAATTCTCAACCAGGCAGGTTGAGCAGCTCCAGGGGGTTTGCTTATTTGGGAGGAAACTGGCTTTTCAGTTTCCTCATTGTTTAGGAAAATCCTTTTTGGGACCTGGAGTCCAGGTATTTCGTAGTGATCCAGGTGGGATGAAATTCCCAGTCCTGGGTTCTGATTTTGCAATCCACCAGCACACTGACTGGTCAGGCGTGTGCTGGGCTATTTGTAGACAACTGACCATGTTTCTGGGCTCCACCCTCCTGAGGAGCCCAGGCTTACAAGGGAGAAGCCATAGAGTGCAGGTGTGCACTGGGAGAAGCCAAAGAGTGCTTGTGTGCACAGTGAAAGCCAGAGACCCAAGTCTGAAGGTCGGAGAAGTGAGGAGCTGCTATCTATATGGATGGTGTTGGTAAGGGAATGGTCTGTAGGAGACAGACGAGAGCCTGAAGTAAAAGGCCTGAGCAGCCCTGCTGTATGTATAGGCCAGGAGGCTGAATTTATCATTATTTGGTATTGATGGTGAAAACCCCCTGCGAGGGAAAACCTTTGACTCTTGTTTTCTTGAACTCTCTTTAAACAAGCCCTGAAATTGAATTTCTGGTGTGGACTGTATTCACTAGCAGGTACTTAATAACCCAAAACCTCACAATACATATATATATATATATATATATATATATATATATATATATATATTTATATCTCCACCTTTATCAGCCGGGCAGATTACTACATCCTTCCTTTTTTCTAAACTTCTGATTCCCCTTTTGATATGTTCTGGATCCATACATTTTTTATACTTCTCCACATCATCACTGATTTATTCCTCAACATAGTGTGTTGATTTAATTATTTATTCTCAATCACAACCTTAGGATTTGCTAGAAAATATTTCTTCATGTTCAAGGTACGAGGGGGCAAATTTAATTTCCTTATCCAGTACCCTTATTTCATCATCATTTGATTGTGCACCACTTGTACCTTCCTTCCCCCTCTTTCAAATCTTCTATTTCTGCCCCATTACCAAATCTTACTGACCAGCCACCTCTCCTTGGAGTTTTAAAACCGTTTCCATTGTGCAGTGTATTTACATAATTCTGTTGAGGAATATCTTGCCTTTCATAGGCCCCTTTCACACATGCTGTCCGATCAGGTCCATCTGTCAGTTTTTCAGGCAGACCTTACCGGACGCTCCATTCACCTCTATGGAGTGATGGATGTCAGCGATGACATGTCCGCTGATATCTGCCGATACCTGATCCGATACGGTCCACCAATTCCAGACAGATGGAGGTCATATTTTCCATCTGTCTGGTGGATTGGATCGGATGGGATCGGATGCAAACGGACAGGCGATCCATTTTCATCCGATCTCCCCATAAAAGAGAGCAGGGCTCTGACAGGTCTATCTCAGCACAGTGAGCAAAGACAGACCTGTCATCCGCCTGCTCAGTGGGGATCAGTGGACCGATACCCTTTGAGCAAGCGGAGTCCATCAAAATGGACACACCCCGTGTGAAAGGGGCCTTATAAGCGTAAACTTGCCTACTCACAACTGCAGTGTGCTGGGCCTCTGTTTTTTTTTAGTATAGTTTTTTGAGTATAGTAATAGTGCAAGAGATCACTATTCACTTCTTCTTTTTATTTTTGATGATAATAAATTAATACAGTATTTGAAAAAACATTATATATTTCAGTTTAAAACTCAACAGCGGTACTGATTATAGCAATCTGATACTGTCACCCTGATATTTCTGCTTTTAGTATAGGATGCACAGTTTGGGCTTTTTTTTTAATGTAACTGGAGAGTGCATTATCTGGTGCAGCTGTGCATGGTAGCCAATCAGCTTCTAACTTCAGCTTGTTCAATTAAGCTTTGAATAAAAAAACTGGAAGTTGATCCGTTTCTATACAGAGTTGCACCAGATTTTGCACTCTCCAGTTTTAGCTAATCAACCCCATTGCTTAAACATGCAAGGCCAAACACTGACTAGAACAGTAAGGCCTCATACACACGGACGTTTCTAAAAAAATAAACAAAACGTCGGGCCCGACGTCAAGGAAAAAAAGTCGGCGTCTTTCGGCGTTATGCATTGGCGTTTTTGAGCGTTAGTGAGCGTCGGCATCAATAGGCGTTTTTTTAAAAAAAATCATCCCTCTGCTATTTTTCAACCTAAAAACGTCGGCGTCAAAAAACGCCGGTATAATAATAGGTGGCATATGGTGGCATATGTTGGCGTTTCTTGGCATATTGTGGCGTCGGCGTCAAAAAACGTCAAAATGTTACAGCCTCAGAACGCGATGGCCGTGGGTTCTACTTTCTGCTCACTAACGCCGACGCCACCTACAGCTCAGAAACGCCAACGTTTTTATGGGGCCATTGACTAACATGGAGAGCTGCAAAAAACGCCAGAAAACGCCGGCGTCAAAAAACGTCCGTGTGTATGAGGCCTTAATGTGAGCAGATATGTTTTATTTACAGAAAGAATCATAGAAGATCATGAGATGGTTATTGAAGCACAGTCAAAGTGGGACATGGAAGAGGACTGCAGGTTCTGTGTCAGGAAATACTATGCAAAGTATGAGTTCTTCAAAAATCCTGAGGTAGGTTCCATACTATAATTGAAAAAGTACATGTGAATAAACACTTGAGTTCACCCTTAGCTTAAGTTCACACACATGCGGTGATGCAGTGCTCCCTGCACCGCATTGCAATCGCACTGTGCTTGCAATCTGCTGTGGGTGTCAATACAATGTTAACAATGCCCCAAAGGATTGCAAGCGCAGTGTAGTTTACCTGCATTGGATCACATTTTACAAAGAGACCATGCAATCCGGTTGCAGTGTGGCTCCAAAAAAGGTGCCTACACTTCTGTAGTGGAATGTGGTGCAATTTGAGCCCATTGAAAATGAATAGTCTCAAACTGCACCGCACTGAAGGGCATGTGAATTTCACAGCAGTGTGGTTCCTATGTGATTCACATGCGGACTAGTTTCTGGCCGGTCATGTGACCTCCGGCTGCTCTCCTCACCTGATCTAAGGGCTACAACGGGAGGGGCCGAGATCCCCCTCTGATGTCAGCTGGGGAGGTCACGTGATCGCTGTGCTGTCCGCTCAGCCCCTCCTACTGTAGCCCTTAGATCACTTGAAGTCATGTGACTGGCCAGAAATTAACTGAAAAATGTACACAGTAACAGTAGAAGACATATTTTGAGAAGAGAGGGGCGGGGCTGAGCCAAGGCTCTATGCCTGAATGGACACACAGAGCAGCAGCTTGGGAGTGAGCTTGTTTGGGTGCCCCCATAGCAAGCAGTTTGCTGAGGGGGCACTTGGCAGGAGGGATGGGCCAGGAGAGCCACAAAGAGGAGGATCGGGGCTTCTCTGTGCAAAACAACTGCACAGAGCATATAAGTATGACATGCTTATTTTTTTATCTTTAAACCTTGCCTTTTAATATCACTTTAAGGTGTGAAAAGATAACCTGTGCAAAAAACTTTGTGAATTACATACAGCAAATGATTGAAAAATCTTTGCTTTTACATACACTTTTTACGGCAATGAGTGTTAAAATAGCACACTATATGGAGAAATAGTGCCAAATATACCACATACAATAACTGCATTAATAACACAATTTTTTTACATTTACATTTTGTAACCCAATAAATGATACTCTTTATTTTAGATGACATGGTTTTCTTTGTATTTAATGATTTCATGTTAACAGAACTATTTTCCAGATTTAATGCTGTCCTATTCCAGTGAAATGAATGGCACAACAAAGCCTGTGGATGTTCTAAAGGTAAGGAGTAGACTGAAGTGTAGTTTTCAAATGCAAGGTTATATTTAAGATGACTTCCAATGTTGGAGATGATCTTCGCACAATACCAGGGAAGACTGACTGTCTTGGGTCGGAAAGGCAAGCAGAACAGGGATCGGAGTAGCAAAGAATTCTAGAAAAGTATAGAAGTAGTAGCCATGATTGGCATTAGCAAATGTTCATTACATTACCAAAAGTATTGGGACACCTGCCTTTATATTAGTAACTTCTCAGTCTTGGTCCGTAGGGTTCAATATTGAGTTGGCCCATCCTTTGTAGCTATAACAGCTTAAACTCTTCTGGCAAGTCTGTCCGCAAGGTTTAGGAGTGTCTATGGGAATGTTTTACCATTGTTCCAGAAGCGCATTTTTGAGGTCAGGAACTGATGTCAAACGAGAAGGCCTGGCTCACAGTCTCCGCTCTAATTAATCCTGAAGGTGTTCTAACGGGTTGAGGTCAGGACTCTGTGCAGGCCAGTCAAGTTTCTCCACCCCATACTCGCTCCTCCATGTCTTTATGGACCTTGAATTGTGCACTGGTCCAAATCATTTGGTGGAAGTAGGATTATGGTGTGGGGTTGTTTTTTTAGGGGTTGGGCTTGGCCCCTTAGTTCCAGTGAAGGGAACTCTTACGGCGTCAGCATACCAAGACATTTTGGACAATTTCATGCTCCCAACCTTGTGGGAACAGTTTGGGGATGGCCCCTTCACGTTCCAACATGACTGCGCACCAGTGCTCAAAGCAAGGTCCATAAAGACTAAGACTGGGATGCCATTAAAGTTCATGTCCATGTAAAAGCAGGCGTCCTAATACTTTTGGTAATATAGTGTATCCTCCTATCGGATAGTCAAGGCTGTGACTTTTTCATGTTCTGAAAATCTGTATTTTTTTTATTTAAATCTAGTCAATAAAATCTCATATAAGTTTAAAAGCTTTCATTTTTTGGTTGTAAACTTACATTGATTATTTGTACCTATAGGTAAGCCTTTAATAAAGCTTACCTATAGGTACTGTACATATCTCCTAAACGTACACCATTTAGGAGATATTTACTGTTGCCGTGACTGGCGGCTCCCACGTGTATGCCAGTCACAGAACCGGAATCCGCGGACCTGGAAGGAAGACGGGTGAAGATAGTTGCGGCCTCCAGCTGTGACAGCGCATTGATGGAGGGCTTTGTTTGCAGGTAAGTTTCACATAATGTGCTAGTATGCGATGCACACTAGCATATTATACCTTTACTTTGCAGGTCAGAAAAAAAAGGCAACAGTTTACTGCCTCTTTAAAAGTTGTTTTCAGTATTGCTAAATCTGCATCTTCCAATTAAAGATTACCTGGTATTTCTGCCATGAAGGTTCTTTTTCAATCAATTGCTGTTATAGGGTACACCTGTCTCCCAGTTGTGCTTCGGTGCTGTCACCATGAAACATACATCCCTGGTAGAGAATACAGATCCTTGTGCTAACAAATATTGTGCAGGCATGGTCCACCACTGTCACTATCAGGAAGCTGACCCAGAGCAATGGTGTGCAACTGATACTGGAACAAATGCATATTGACAGGAAGTTACTGAAAGAGCCTTAAAGAGATCACAAGCACTGAGATGAAAAAGAGGATGAAAATCAAGATAGAACAATAATATCTGAAAAATCTAACATGGCAATTGTAATACAAACTAGGATTTACATATACGTTAAAATTGTGAACTGATTTGTTTAAATGTTCTACAGCAGCCATTTTCAACCAGGGTGCCTTGGCAAAATACCTAAAAATTGACCAAAAATTGTATACAAGCCAGCAGGTGGATCGAGCCGGTCTTAGTTACAGAAAAGGTGTATTTTCTTTGAAAAAAGAAATCACCTCTAACTTTGAGTATCCGATGTGTGTGGATGTTGTTGCGTTATGTTAAACTATGAGTTTAGTTTTTTTAATGTTTCAGAATGGGATGCCTCAAAGTTGTGCATAATTTTAAAGGGTGCCGTGACTGACAAAAGGTTGAGAAACAATGATCTACAGATAAGCTGTACATATAAGGACTATGTAGAATTTTCAAAGTTGTATCTAATAGCAACTAACTTACCCTCTCAATGTCAGTCCTTATTTGACAACCCTTACTTTTTCCCTGCCAGCCATCCTTAAAAACACATAAAAACATTATTTCAATGAGTATCAATGATGAGTATATTTATACTTCTGAATAAATGTTTCTTTGATTTCTTTTATTTTTAGATGTTTTTGAGTACAAACACATATCCTGAAATCCACAGTTACTTATTTATGGCAGAAAAAGGAAAAAAATCTTGGAAAAAACTATATTTCATTCTGCGACGCTCAGGATTGTACTTTTCCACAAAAGGAACTTCAAAGGTATCATGAATTCTTAAAGAACAAACTTAAAATAAAATAAAAATGAATATCAAATGTGTAAGTGAATACAAAGTATAGTGTACATATACAATATGTACAATATACATTTACAATACACATATATATATTGTATTGTTTAGTGTTGTTAGAACTATTTTTTCTTCTTATTAGTGCAAATAGTAAATACCAAGAAAAGAAGAATAGTAAATATTACTTATCAATATTTCATATTTACATTGTGTACTTGGCAAGAGGGAAGCTATCTTCCGAAGAGTTTAATACACGCACTTTTATTAAATTGTAATGTTGATCAAAATAATGAAAAGGGTTTTATACAAATAATGAACTAAAGATTTCAAATGTTTACCATTACACATTTTTAAATACATTTTAGCCAAACCAACTTTAGCCTCTGAATAATTTTCATAAGAAACACCTCAAACAGATTCGAAAGTCATAAATATCCCACCAGACTTTGACTTGTATAATTACCTGTTATTTGTCCTGGATTATGGAATACCTAACAGATCATATGTTCCTCCTGGTGTCAAGGGTTGTTTACCTACATAATATACTTGTAAAGCTTGAGCCACAAAACTTGACATAAGCATAGGTTCAGGTGATTTGACCTTACATAACCCTGCATGCAGCCTTCTTTCATTGTATTGCACTGTATATGACTGGCATTTACAATCAGGTTAAGTTGATTTTAGTAGGCATTTTGTACTGTATTATTGGAAAATTGTTGGCGCAGAGATAACTCATGACTCAAGGAAGTGAGATTTCTATTTGTAAGGGCAGCGATGGTGAACCTTGGCACCCCAGATGTTTTGGAACTACATTTCCCATGGTGCTTATGCACTCTGCAGTGTAGTTAAGCATCACGGGAAATGTAGTTCCAAAACATCTGGGGAGGCAAGGCTTGCCATCACTGCATTAGGGTATTGTTGGGGGAGAGGGTGGAACTGCTGGAGATCCAGGCTGCTGTTTGTGTGTTAGAACAGTAGTCTGACTTTCCTATATGCTGCCAGTGCAAGGTGTTTAACTGTTGCTGCAGCCCTTAGTGTTACGAGAAAAAAAATCCAGCATATTTAATATTGTATCTGCAACCTGACTGCTATACAGTAATAAATACCATGAACTGAGTTTTTAAACTTGCCCAGTTCTCAACCTTCTCAACCTTGCTAGTAAACGTGGAACAAGGCATGGTTGCCTATATAAGCCACCACTCTGAATTTTCAGTTGAACCCAAAGAAATTAATATTTGAAATACTACTGACATTACAGGAGTTAAAATGCAAATAAGAGGTACAGTATGTGACACTCATGTTGTGCATGAAGGGGGCAGTATACTGATGTTGCTAAACTGAATTGGAAACACGACGTAAAGATCACCTTCCAGCTGTCTTGCCCTTGCATTGAGATCTTGGTGCATGTCTTCCTTGAAGTCCTGATATATCATACCACAAAGGGAAAAGAATCCAGACGCCCTTGTAGGTTTAATTTTTTTTAGCAGTTGCAAGAATAAATATTAAAATTTTAATTCAAGTTTGCTAACAATAAATTTAAAGAAAATCTATCTATTGCTGACCTGTTCTGAAACAATTACTGAAAACCTTTAGCTCCATCTCGGGACTCTCACTGAACACAGACAAATCTGAAATCCTTTTTGGTAGTATCCCCCATGTTTCACAAGAAAGCATAGATAATATATTTGCATCCCATAAACAACAGCTCCACCTCTTATCTTGGTATTAAGCTAACAAACTTGTGACCTCATAGTATAAACACGACAATATCCCTCTCTGTAAATAACTTTCGGAAGACATGAAGACGTAGAATTTTTCCTTTGTTGGATGTCTTGGATGGATACAATACATGCAATTAAGATGCCATTTCTTTCTTGAATTCTTTAGATTCAGTGATTTCTCCCAATTCCTATACAGTGGATTGACTAAATCAGTCTTCATCATCAGATATCTTGTTTCATTTGGCTTGGTAAGAGACTAAGGATCATTAAGAAAAAGACTTGTAGGGCTCTTTCCATTTCACACATTCCTAACTATTACATAGACTCTCAACATGCTTCTATTCCATCTGCCAATGTTGAAAGCCAGTCTCCTTTATGGACCTTCCTAGAGGTAGACCTTCTCTTTCCATGCTCTCTCCAAGTGCTGAGTTGGGTTGCATATTCTGTTCTACCTGAAAATGTAGATTTATCCCCAATTTTCTATTATAGGAGAATACACTTTAAATATAAAGTGTTCCTGTGTCTTACCCATGCAGGATAAAACAAATAATCCACTTAACTACTACCCCCCCCCCCCCCTCATTG
>BLSH010450231.1:189966-221360 GCA_018402905.1 Glandirana rugosa | reverse complement strand
AAAGAGGGCAGCAAGACCTATATGTGTTATCCGCCATTACTCTAGTGTGGCTATCATCGAATGAGGAGCCCCTGCTGTACCACATTCTTTGGTTGTTGGTCCCTTGAGCGCAGGAGTGCATTGGTTTGGTGAATAATTAAAAGGGCAGAGGAATACCAGCTGAAAAAATGAAACCCAAAGCATTGCTCACATTTTCCAGCCTTTAATATATACACTTAGGGTTTATATATAAAATAAGAGGACAATTTTTACTTTGAAAAGTTATTCTTCACTTTCTGTAGTGAATAAGATAAAGTTGTGTTCATTTTGGCCATCTGTAAGCAAGATTTATTACTCCAAAAGGCCAATAACTACAGAGGTGAATGAGGGCTCATTTTAAAGCTTGTTTACTGCTTGTTACGAATACTAACCAACTTCAGTGTCCATTTTCTGGGCACAGATGTACTTTAAGTTAGTATTAGTGAAAAAGAGCCAATAGGAAGAAATCAATAAGCAGCATCAGAAAGCCGCATCAGTGCAGACTGGACAAAAAACAAGAGAGCAAGACTACTGATAAAACGAGGCTCAGGTGGCAACATCATCCCAAATGTAATAAACACTTTGAGGAGGTATTGATGAGAGCCTAGTGTTTGTATCATTTAATGAGTCTTTATGAAATGTTATTATTTAGGAACCTTAGATACAGCCAATGCATTTCAAAGGGAAAGCCCTTCCCCCACTTAAGGACTGAAAAAGGGGGGCCTTCCCCCGATACATGTTGGACAGATCTGATTTTCTTAACCAATAAACATTTCAAAATGTGCCCCTCAATTAGGGTTGCCACATCATCCCTTTAATCCAGGACACATATGAATTACACAGGTTCTGAGGCTAATTTAATGCAGACAAGGCACCAAGTGAGTTTAATTACCACCTTAATCAGCCACAGAACCTGTGCAATTGATATGTGTCCTGGATTAAAGGGATGATGTGGCAACCCTACCCTCAATACATATCCAAGAGTTGACCATTTGTTGAGTGACTTTTTTATCATGATTGGAGAGGTAGCAGCCTAGGATGAGAACAAGGTCCACAAACACAATACTTTCACCACAGATCTGTGTCTTAGATAGAATACACACTCTACTTTGTATCTATAGACTGTTAGTAAAATGTTCAAAATTGAGTACACCCCTAAGTGAAAATGTCCAAATTGGGCCCAAAGTGTCAATATTTTTCAGCACTGCCTTAACACTCATGGGCATGGAGTTCACCAGAGCTTCACAGGTTGCCACTGGAGTCCTCTTCCACTCCTCCATGACGACATCACAGAGCTGGTGGATGTTAGAGACCTTGTGCTCCACCACCTTCCATTTGAGGATGCCCCACAGATGCTCAATAGAGTTTAGGTCTGGAGACATGCTTGGCCAATCCAACCCCTTTACCCTCACCTTATTTAGCAAGGCAGTGTTCATCTTGGAGGTGTGTTTAGGGTCATTATCATGTTGGAATACTGCCCTGCAGCCCAGTCTCCGAAGGGAGAGGGTCATGCTCTGCTTCAGTATGTCACAGTACATGCTGGCATTCATGGTTCCCTCAGTGAACTGCATCTCCCCAATGCTGGCAGCACTCATGCAGCCCCAGACCACAACACTCCCACCACAATGCTTGACTGTAGGCAAGACACACTTGTCTTTGTACTCCTCACCTGGTTGCCGCCACACATGCTTGACATCATCTGAACCAAATAAGATTATCTTGGTCTCATCAAACCACGGGACATGGTTCCAGTAATCCATGTCTTTAGTGTGCTTGTCTTCAGTAAACTGTTTGCGGGCTTTCTTGTGCATCATCTTTACCTTCTGGGAAGACAGCCACACAGACCAATTTGATGCAGTGTGCGGCATATGGTCTGAGCACTGACAGGCTGACCCCCACCCCTTCAACCTCTGCAGCAATGCTGGCAGCCTCATACGGCTATTTCCCAAAGACAACTTCTGGATAAAACGCTGAACATGTGCACTCAGCTTCTTTGGTCGACCATGGTGAGGCCTGTTCTGAGAATAAAACTTGTCCTGTTAAACCGCTGTATGGTCTTGGCCACCATGTTGTAGCTCAGTTTCAGGGTCTTGGCAATCTTCTTATAGCCTAGGCCATCTTTATGTAGAGCAAAATTCTTTTTTTCAGATCCTCAGAGAGTTCTTTGCCATGAGGTGCCATGTTGAACTTCCAGTGACCAGTATGAGAGAGTGAGAAAGTGATAATATAACACACATGCTCCCCATTCGCACCTGAGACCTTCTAACACTAACGAGTCACATGACACAAGGAAGGAAAAATGGCTAAATGGGCCCAATTTGGACATTTTCACTTAGGGGTGTACTCACTTTTGTTGCCAGAGGTTTAGACATTAATGCCTATGTGTTGAGTTATTTTGAGGGGACAGCAAATTTACACTGTTATACAAGCTGTTTCATTGTAGCAAAGTGTCATTTCTTCAGTGTTGTCACATGAAAAGATGTAATAAAATATTTACAAAAATGTGAGAGGTGTACTCACTTTTGTGAGATACTGTGTATATATAGATATAGATATATATATATATATATATCTATATATACACACTATATTACCAAAAGTACTGGGACGTCTTAGCCCATAAGGTTCAATATTGAGTTGGCCTACCCTTTGCAGCTATAACAGCTTCAACTCTAGGAGCGTGTCTACAGGAATGTTTGACCATTCTTCCAGCAGTGCATTTGTGAGGTCAGGCACTAATGTGGATGAGAAGGCCTGACTCGCAGTCTCCACTTGAATTCATCCCAAATGTGTTCTATCGGGTTGAGGTCAGGACTCTGTGCAGGCCAGTCAAGTTCCTCCACCCCAAACTCGCTCATCCATGTCTTTGTGGACCTTGTTTGTGCACTGGTGCACAGTTATGTTGGAACAGGAAGGGGCCATCCCACAACTGTTCCCACAAAGTTGGGAGCATGAAATTGTCCAAAATGTCTTGGTATGCTGACACCTTAAGAGTTCTTATCACTGGAACTAAGGGGCCAAGCCCAACCCCTGAAAAAAAACCCACACCATAATGCCCCCTCTACTAAATGATTTGGACCAGTGCGCAACGTAAGGTCCATAAAGACATGGATGAGCGAGTTTGGGGTGGAGGAACGTGATTGGCTTGCACAGAGTAGTAACCTCAACCTGATAGAACACCTTTGGGATGAATTAGATCGGAGACTGTGAGTCAGGGCTTCTCGTCCACATCAGTGCCTGACCTCACAAATACGCTTATGGAAGAATGGTCAACCATTCCCATAGACCCGCTCCTAAACCTTGTGGACAACCTTCCCAGAAGAGTTGAAGCTGTTATAGCTGCATGGATGGGCCAACTCAATATTGAACCCTACGGACTAAGACTGGTATGCCATTAAAGTATATACATATTTTCATTTATTTCATGTAATAAAAAAACATTAGCACTTATCAATTAATTTTATTACGGTAACATTTTTCTTCACACAGAGGAAAAGCAGTGGTAGAATCAATTTGCACGGAATCAATACAAGTTCTCAGAATTCTGCAATGAATTTAGGTAAGCATATTAAGTTAAAAATCCACCATTAAAACTTTTTTTTTTAAAGTTTAGTTTAAGTGGGGAATGGTAGAACCCATATTCATTTTTTAATGTTGACTGTGTCCTCCCTGGTTATACTGTCTCTTACTTTCTGTCACCATGACTTTCCAATAGACATATGGGCAGCAATAAAAAAACTTGGTAGAGGCAGGACTTTGCTTCCTAAGGTCAGAACCTCCAGCAAGAAGAAGAGTGAGCAGCTGAGTAGTGACATCACCAAATTACTCTCTATACTCTATTACTCTCTATACCTCCTAAGACCAGCAGTCAGAGGTCATGGGGCTGTCGGCACAGTTGTGCCCAGACACACTCACATACTAAAATTCTACAAAAAACATTTTTAGGTTACTGCTTAAGTACAGTTATCACTTCAATATGTTTCATATGACATTGCAAATCTTCACTTTTGATTTCAGGTGCGCTTTAATGCTTAAAGTGTTTAATTTACTTAATTTACCATGTTCTGCAGAAAGTGGCCTTTTGCTGCTATTATGCTACTATTACACTGTCAGCAATCGTTTAACAGCTTTTATGAAAAAAAAAAAAAAGAATAAATATAAAGGTTATCACTCCTTAATGTAGAACTTTAGGCAAAACTTGTTTTTTCATTTTGGATAGACTAATTTGGATAACACTAGTTTCAGGTTGATGATACTGTGAATATTCAATAGCACATTTTTTTTGCCAGAAATGGAAAACTTGCTCACTTACTTAAATTCCAACTTAATTCTACATTTGTTTAATCAATCAAAAAATGGCAGAAATGTATTAATGATGTTAATTTTTTATATAATGTGCTTATTTTTCCTGTTACAATCTGGTGTATTTAATAAGCAATTTAAAGAGAAAAAAAGGCTGTATAGGAAAGAACCAACCAGATGTCAGTAAATTGGATTGACATTACCTAACTGATGCTTTCTGATAAGTTTATGTGGATTAAACAACATGGGCAGCTTAATTGCCATTTGGGTCACATTAGAAAGGACAGGTAGATATGTTTCCTATAGCAACCGATTGACTATCTTTTTGCCTCCAGGCCCCTCAGCTTCAATGCATTAAAATGTTCTGAATGAGCTCATATCTCAGCTCACTTGTTTTGAAGGGGGGTCTTCTTAACTAACCTTTTTTAAATATAAAATATACTGGATATAAAAACTATTTCAATTCTACACATGTTATTCTGATTTCCTTTCTTTCCATGCCTTTTGAAGACTTTATATAAGCCTGATTTTGTTTCCTTGTGCGGTAGAATGTTGGATGCTACTACAGTATTGGTCCTTTATTTTGTTTAATTTTGTACTTATTTTATAACTACTGAATTACAAAATTGTTCAAATATTTAGCAGTCCACATGTCACAACCCTGGTTCCACCATAAAATATCAAGAGATGAAGCTCAAAAACTGATACGCCAACAAGGAATTGTAAATGGGTAAGTTCAGTCTCATAGCTCATATTAATTTATGATCATAATTAATTCAATATATAGTATCTCACAAAAGTGAGTACACCACTCAGATTTTTGTAAATATTTTATTATATATTTTCATGTGACAACACTGAAGAAATGACACTTTGCTACAATGTAAAGTAGTGAGTGTACAGCTTGTATAACAGTGTAAATTTGCTTTCCCCTCAAAATAACTCAACACAGCCATTAATGTCTAAACCACTGGCAACAAAAGTGAGTACACCCCTAAGTGAAAATGTCCAAATTGGGCCCAATTAGCCATTTTCCCTCCCTGTTGTCATGTAACTTGTTAGTGTTACAAGGTCTCGGATGTGAATGAGGAGCAGGTGTGTTAAATTTGGTATTATCAGTCTAATTCACTCACACTGGTCACTGGAAGTTCAACATGGCACCTCATGACAAAGAACTCTCTGAGGATCTGAAAAAAAGAATTGTTGCTCTACATAAAGATGGCCTAGGCTATAAGAAGATTGCCAAGACCCTGAAATTGAGCTGCAGCACGGTGGCTAAGACCATACAGTGGTTTAGCAAGACAGGTTCCACTCAGAACAGGCCTCACCATGGTCGACCAAAGAAGTTGAGTGCACATGCTCAGCGTCATATCCAGAGGTTGTCTTTGGGAAATAGATGTGTGAGTGCTGCCAGCACTGCTGCAGAGGTTGAAGGGGTGGGGGGTCAGCCTGTCAGTGCTCAGACCATACGCCGCACACTGCTTCAAATTGGTCTGCATGGCTGTCATCCCAGAAGGAAGCCTCTTCTAAAGATGATGCACAAGAAAGCCCACAAACAGTTTGCTGAAGACAAGCAGACTAAGGACATGGATTAAGATAAACATATTTGGTTCAGATGGTGTCAAGCGTGTGTGACGGCAACCAGGCAAGGAGCACAAAGACAAGTGTGTCTTGCCAACAGTCAAGCATAGTGGTGGGAGTGGCATGGTCTGGGGCTGCATGAGTGTTTTTTTTATAGCCTAGGCCATCTTTATGTAGAAGGTTTGAGGGGAAAGCAAATTTACACTGTTATACAAGCTGTACACTCACTACTTTACATTGTAACAAAGTGTCATTTCTTCATTTCTTCAGTGTTGTCACATGAAAAGATAGAATAAAATGTTTACAAAATGTGAGGGGTGTACTTTTGTGAGATACTGTATATATATAGTAGCCAACTTAGTTAAAATATATGGGCTCAATTCAATAAAGAATATTTCATGAGATAATTGAATCACATGACACATTTTTTCCTATTATCTCATGAGATGGTGAAAATGTCAATTCACCTTCACCTCACAAGGTATTTACATCAAAAAACAAAAACATTCAGTAAATACCTTATAAAACTGCGTTAAAGTCAATTCACTAAAGGAAATAAATAAATAAATGCATACGATAATTAAGTAGTGGTCCAGGAATGACGTATTTTAAGGAATGTAAAAATATAATAGCCAGTTTGGTGTAGTCTCTACCTTTTTGGATCAGTTTCTCAACAGTAATGCATAGAAACCTAAATATGGAAAAATACAGAATTATTGGGGCTGATTTACTTAAAGCATAACTAAAGGCAAAACTTTTTTTTTTTTTTAGTTTTGGATAAAGTGGAGATGGATTAGAACCCCTGTCAGTTTTTATTGCCATCTGTGCCCCCTTAGGGAGATTCACCCTCTCTATTTGTCCTGTTTACTGTTATCATTGAAAATGAAGGTAAAAGAAAATCACAAATTTTCCCAAGAAAACTAATAGAGGGGAAATCTTACAATGGGGACACTGGTTCTGGAGACATGGGGCTCCCCAAAGGATACTTTTAATTTGTAGGGATTTCCTCTCACTTTCAGTTTTGGCAGACAGGAACAGGAAGTGAAGGGAAATCTCCTCGAAGACAGTGTCTTTTTTATTGGTCGATGAAGGATATTTATATACAGTGCTCAGCATAAATAAGTACACCTAAGCAGATTTGTCAGAAAACCTTTACTTTCCTTTCAGAATCAACATTTTCTAAGGGACACTATACTACAAAATACTCCCACAAATACAGGCCATTAATTGCAACCAAGATTTGTTAATTTGCACACACACAAAAGTACTTTTCCTAACACTATTCATTCAAGTCCATGTTGCAAAAATGAATTCACTCCAATGAAAGGCTTAGGAGCAAAACTACTATACATATTAAACAATATAAATTTTAGACAACAAAATCCTAATTAAAGTAGTTGTAAAGTCTATGAAGCGGCTTGGCTCGGGTGCCCCCATAGCAAGCTACTTGCTGTGGGGGCACTCAGCAGGGAGGGGCCAGGAGTGCCGGCGAGGGAACCAAAAAGAGGAGGATACAGGCTACTCTGTGCAAAACCACTGAACAGAGCAGGTGCGTATAACATTTTTGTTATTTTTAAAGAAAAAAACTGACTTTAGTATCAATTTAACAAGAATTCAACTACGGGTGTGTCTACTTATTCATTAAACAGGTGTCCAGCAAACATTTGATTATAAAAGGGCATTACTTAACAAAGAAAACCCCTCTCATTTCATGCTGTCAGCAATGGCACCACATGGAAGAGAAATGTCACAAGACCTGAGAAAGAAAATAATTTCTTTATACAAGAAAGGTGAAGGCTACAAGAAGATCAGGAAAGCTTTAATTTTCAATTAGAATACTGTAGCAAAAGCGATACAAAAATTTAAAGATGGAACGGCAACCATCTCACAGAGGCATCCAGGCTGTCCATGGAAGTTAACACCTCGACAGGAGCATCTTCTGATGAAAAAAATCGCCATACAAGTTCACTGCAGTTAGCTAAAGATCTAGAAAGCCAAACTAGGGTGTGACACAGTGCGGCGTACTCTGCAGAGGAATGGCATGCATGGGTTTCGTCCTAAAGCCCATGCACAAAAAAAAGCCTGCCTAGAATTCGCCAGGGCCCATGCTGGAACATGCAGAAAAAGAAGAAGACTACTGGGACTCTGGAATGATGAGACCAACATACATGTTTTTGGAACTGATGGCTTCAAAACTGTATGGTGTCGGAAAGGTGAGCAGTACAAAGAAAAATGCATGGTGCCTACAGTGAAACATGGTGGTGTCCTTCTATGGAGCTGCATGAGTGCTGCTGGTATCGGGAAGCTGCATTTCATTGATGGTATTATGAATTCACAGATGTACTGCTCTATATTGAAAGAGAAGATGCTAGCATCACTCTGTGTCCTTGGTCATCGTGCACTTTTCCAACATGACAATGATCCAAAACACACATCTAAGGCCACTGTTGCATTCCTGAAGAAGAACAGGGTGAAAGTGATTCAGTGGCCAAGTATGTCCCCTGATCTGAACCCAGTCGAACACCTATGGGGAATTCTAAAGAGACAAGTTGAACATCACTCTCCATCCAGCATCCAGGCTCTAAAAGAAGTTGTTCTTGAAGAATGGAAAAAGATAGATATCAGATATAGCAATATATCACCAACTTGTTCATTCCATGCCTAGAAAACTTGGTGCTGTCCTTACAAACCATGGAGGTCATACAAAATACTAAATGTAGTAGATTTTGTTGTGGGGTGTATGCATATTTGCATCAACTAATTTGAGTAAAACTGAAGATTTTGTAATCTAAGTTATATTATTAACCTTATTTTCATGCAATGAGTTAAACAAATGTTCTATAAAACTCAGTTTTGTAAACATTTTGAAAATTGTTCTTGTGTTAATTGAGATATTGATTTAAATCTTACCTTTCAAAGGGGATATACTCATTTATGCTGAGCACTGTATGTGTGTGATTTTTTATACTATTTTCATTCAATATCTGACATGTATACAGATATTTTGTATTTACTTCATTTAACTTAGTTGTTTTTGATATTCCATGTGTCCTTTTGAAATCAGCTTCCCTTTGACTGGTATTCTAGTCACCTTTTTTTCTTTTGTATTAATACATATGCTGCAGGGACCTCACTGACTTAGTGAGTTGGCATATTTGTACGGTTTAAACCATTTTACCTCTTTATTAGCAATAAAAACTGAAAGGGGTACTAATCCTTCTCCACTGTATCCATTCCACTAAAAATCATGTCGTGAGATACTGTATATGTAAAATACTAACTCGTTTCATGAGATAAATACCTCACATCCCGATGAAATAACTCATGCTTTATTTTAGTAGCATTTATTTGTGAATTGCACAAACTTTTTTGAAAAACACTATGAGCTGCTTTACTGCAATTTTAAAGAGGAAAATGCCTCTTTGTGAATTGAGCCCAGTCAATGTCTGTTAGAGATTCTACATCTGTGTTATTAATTGCATAAGCTTAATATGCATTCTGTTTAGGAATAGAAGCTGCATGGTAAATGCATCTACAGCATCCTTAAAGTGTAACTCCATTTTCAGAGGAAAAAAGCAAATATAAAATATATATATATATGACATAAACAAGTCATTTGTAATTGAATGTTATTTAAAAAAAAAATACCTTTCATTTCAATCTGCAGCTCTGTAATTTTCTGTAAAGTGCAAAGCAATATGGTCACTTGGAGTTGTTCTATATACAGAATGTGTACAGAATGCCCCCCGAGAAACATAACTTCCTGCTTGTGTGATTTGCTTACTGATTTTCCCAGAAATCTACACTAAGATACAAGTCCGATTTTTGCCATCCCCTGCAACAAAAATGTAATTTATTTGTAAGATACTCCCAATAGGAAATAACGTCTAAAGGGATGCAGGCCATCCAATTTTCCTCATTAGAGCCCTGATACTCACAGCACAGGTGCACAGAGAAACCGTGATTTCTTCAGAATAGCAAAAGGTAGGAATCTGCAACAGATTTTGTTAAAATCCTTGTAATGTACATACAGTGCCTTGAAAAAGTATTCATACCTCGAAATGTTCCACATTTTGTCATGTTACAATCAAAAACATAAATGTATTTTATTGGGATTTTATGTGGTAGACCAACACAAATTGGCAGTGTGGCACATAATTGTGAAGTGGAAGGAAAATGATAAATGGTTTTCCAAATTTTTTACAAATAAATATCTGAAAAGTGTGGCGTGCATTTGTATTCAGCCCCATGTACTCTGATATCCCTAACTAACATCTAGCGGGGCCAATTGCCTCCAGAAGTCAACTAATTAGTAAATAGAGTCCACCTGTGTGTAATTTAATCTCAGTATAAATACAGCTGTTCTGTGAAGCCCCAGAGGTTTGTTAGAGAACCTTAGTAAACAAACAGCATCATGAAGGCCAATGAACACACCAGACAGGTCAGGATAAAGTTGTGGAGAAGTTTAAAGCAGGGTTAGGTTATCAAAATTTTTTCCAAGGTTTGAATATCTCAGTAGCACTGTTCAATCCATCATATGAAAATGGAAAGAGTATGGCACAACTGCAAACATACCAAGACATGGCCGTCCACCTAAACTGACAGGCCGGGGCAAAGAGAATATTAATCAGAGAAGCAGCCAAGAGGCCCATGGTAACTCTGGAGGAGCTGCAGAGATCCACAGCTCAGGTGGGAGAATCTGTCCACAGGACAACTATTAGTCATGCATTCTACAAATCTGACATTTATCGCAGAGCAGAAAGAAAAAAGCCATTGTTGAAAGAAAGCCATAAGAAGTCCCAATTGCAGTTTGTGAGAAGCCATGTGGGGGAAACAGCAAACACATGGAAGAAGGTGCTCTGGTCAGATGAGACCAAAATTTAACTTTTTGGCCTAAAAGCAGAACGCTATATGGGGCAGAAAACTAACACTGCACATCACCCTGAACACACCATCCCCACCGTGAAACATGGTGGCGGCAGCATAATGCTGTGGGGATGCTTTTCTTTAGCAGTGACAGGGAAGCTGGTCAGAGTTAATGGGAAGATGGATGGAGCCAAAAACAGGGCAATCTTAGAATAAAATCTGTTAGAGTCTGCAAAAGACTTGAGTCAGGGGCAGAGATTCACCTTCCAGCAGGACAACAACCCTAAACATACAGCCAGAGCTTCAATGGAATGGTTTATATGAAAGCATATTCATGTGTTAGAATCGCCCAGTCAAAGTCCAGACCTATATCCAATTGAGAATCTGTGGCAAGACTTGAAAATTGCTGTTCACAGACGCTCTCCATCCAATCTGACAGAGCTTGAGCTATTTTGCAAAGAAGAATGGGCAAAGATGTCATCTCTAGATGTGCAAAGCTGGTAGAGACTCCCCAAAAAGACTTGAGGCTGTAATTGCAGTGAAAGGCGGTTCTACAAAGTATTGACTCAGGGGGGCTGAATACAAATGCACGCCACACTTTTCACATATTTATTTGTAAAAAACATTTATCATTTTCTTCCCACTTCACAATTATTTGCCACTTTGTCTTGGTCTATCACATAAAATCCCCCCAAAAAAAAACATTTACATTTTTGGTTGTAACATGACAAAATGTGGAACATTTCAAGGGGTAGATCACCCAGGGGGCAATGTATTTTTTCTCAACAAAAGTGGAGTCACTCTTTAATGATACATAACAGGCAATTATATCCTCTCCTAACACTTATTAGCTCTGTCTGCAGAGACCTCTTTGTGTGCACGTGACAAGGAAATAGAAGTACATTTCAATTAGCAGATCCAATGATCTTGGTGGAAAAATTCTTAATTTTTCTCAATACATTAAATAACTTTTAAATTTATACATGTTCTTTAAATTATTAATATATCTCCAAAAACATTATTTTAAGACTTTATAAGTAAATAATATACTGTAAAGAAAGTGTCTGAGTTAATGTTTTTATTTCTGGATCAGAGAGGCGTTTTGAAGTTCAGCTGTTATGCAGTCAATGCCAGCTGGTGGACTACACAAACTTGACAGCTTGGACCTATAGGGATGAATCAATACTCAAGCCATTGAAGTTTCGTTGAAAGCATAATCACATGCTTCAGCATTATCTCCTTCCACTTCTAACCCAGAAATCTATTTATAAATCCTATCTGATATTCTGAACACTTTCTAAATTTTTTACACTGCTATTCAGACAGTAAATTGTGCAGAAGAGCACATACTAGAACAAAAAAGCATATACAGTATACAGATTTTTTTCATTGTAAATAAACATTCAATATTCCACACGGATAGGTTCTTATAGCCCAATAAAAGTGAGCGATGAGACAAGAATTCTATGCAATAATTAGTCAATCAGGGGATAACAGAAATACAATTAAGCCCTCGTTCACACTGAACACGGCTTTGAAATCGTGCAAGTTCATCTAAAGCCGCATTTCAGTCCGACTTTGGGGGCGACTTGAAAGACATCTGTGTGGGTCAATGCACAGATGTCTATTGAAATCGCACCTGAAGTTGCCAAAAGTAGTATGGAACTACTTTTGGAAATTGGTGTGGCACCGCAAAGTCTGCGTTGCACCGATTGGTACACTCCTTTTGCCGGCAATAGGTTCCGATTTGACATGCGATTTGACCTGTCAAATGTGAACGGGGGCTAAGTGCTAATGGAGATAAGATTTTTGCAATCAATCTGATGTCATTGAGATTAATTTGTACCTTAAATTTTTGTATTTTTTCTAGAGTATTTTTGCTCCGGGACAGCCAAAGTGCACCAAAATCATTTGTTCTTTCCATGTGTCATGGGCAGAAGATAAAGCATTTTCAGATTTCACCAGTAAGTTTTTATGTGTAGTATAATGTATACTCGTATGCACAACAAGCAAGATTATCCATTAAGGCAGTGCGGATGACAATAAAAATGTGTAAAGGGTATCCCATAGCAACCACTCAAATTTTAGACTGTTTGCTGTGGGTCTGAATACTGTAATAGCATGACTCTCCTTAAAAGCAACAAGCAGTCTCCTGATACTCTGACCTTTTATGTTAAAGTTGGGCCATAGCCCCCTATTAAAGAAAAAAAAAAAAAAATATATATATATATATATATACTGAGCAAAATTATAAATGCAACACTTTTGTGTTTGCCCCTATTTATCATGAGCTGAACACAAAGATCTACAACTTTTTCTATGTACACAGAAAGCCTATTTCTCTCAAATATTGTTCACAAATCTGTCTAAATCTGTGTTAGTGAGCACTTCTCCTTTGCCGCCATAATCCATCCACCTCACAGGTGTGGCATATCAAGATGCTGGTTAGACAGCATTAATATTGCACAGGTGTGCCTTAGGCTGGCCACAATAAAAGGCCACTTTAAAATGTGCAGTTTTATCACACAGCACAATGCCACAGATGTCGCAAGTTTTTAGGGAGTGTACAATTGGCATGCTGACTGCAGTAGTGTCCACCAGAACTGTCACCCTTGAATTGAATGTTCATTTCTCTATCATAAGCCGTCTCCAAAGGCGTTTCAGAGAATTTGGCAGTACAACAGCCTCACAGCCACAGACCACGTGTAACCATACCAGCCCAGGACCTCCACATCCAGCATCTTCACCTCCAAGAGCGTCTGAAACCAGCCACCCGGACAGCTGCTGCAACAATCGGTTTACATAACCAAAGAATTTCTGCACAAACTGTCAGAAACCGTCTCAGGGAAGCTCATCTGCATGCTCGTCATCCTCATCGGAACCTCAACCTAAATTCAGTTTGTCGTCGTAACCGACTTGAGTGGATAAATGCTCACATTAAATGGCATCTGGCACTTTGGAGAGGTGTTCTCTTCACGGATGAATCCCGATTTTCACTATACAGGGCAGATGGCAGACAGCGTGTACTGCGTTGTGTGGGTGAGCGGTTTGCTGATGTCAACATTGTGGATCGAGTGGCCCATGGTGGTGGTGGGGTTATGGTATGGGCAGGCGTATGCTATGGACAACAAACACAGGTGCATTTTATTGATGCCATTTGGAATGCACAGAGATACCATGATGAGATCCTGAGGCCCATTGTAGTGCCATTCATCCACGACCATCAGCTCATGTTGCAGCATGATAATGCACGGTCCCATGTTGCAGGGCTCTGTACACAATTCCTGGAAGCTGAAAACATCCCAGTTCTTGCATGGCCAGCATACTCACTGGACATGTCACCCATTGAGCATGTTTGGGATGCCCTGGATCGGCATATAAGGGGGTGAATAAGGTTCAGGAGGGCAATCTTTTCAGTATGAAACCAAAATCAAGAACACGGGGACCTCAAACTAACTGGGGGGAAGTTCAAAACTAATCTTAGAAAATATTATTTTATTGAAAGGGTGGTTGATGATTGGAATAAACTACCAACAGAGGTTGTGAGACAGTCAACAGTAAATGGATTCCAACATGCTTGGGATAAACATAAATCTACAGTCAGACAACAAGATTCATGTGAAAAAAACAAAAAACAAAAAAAAAAAAAAACAGAAAAAAAATAAATAAGACTCGATGGACTACTCAGTCTTTTCCTGCCGTCACTATTTTATGTATACAACAGCGTGTTACAGTTCCTGCCAATATCCAGCAACTTCGCACAGCCATTGAAGAGGAATGGACGAACATTCCACTGGCCACAATCAACAACCTGATCAACTCTATGTGAAGGAGATGTCCTGCACTGCGTGAGGCAAATGGCGGTCACACCAGATATTGACTGTTTTTTGGACCCTCCGGACCCCCCCAATACAGTAAAACTGCACATTTTAGAATTGCCTTTTATTGTGGCCAGCCTAAGGCACACCTGTGCAATAATTATGCTGTCTAATTAGCATCTTGATATGCCACACCTGTGAGGTGGATGGATTGTCTTGGCAAAGGAGAAGTGCTCACTAACACAGATTTAGCCTTGGTTCACATTGGTGTGATTTGACATGTCAAATTGCATGCCAAATCGGTGGCAATTGCCAGCAATGGCACCGTCTGAATCGGTGCGACACTGCATTTGCACCACCGCACCAATTCCCAAAAGTAGTTTCTGTATTACTTTTGCAAATTTCAGGTGCGATTTCTATTGACATCTGTGCAGTGGCACCTGAAGTCGGGACTGACATGTGAGAATGAAATGGTGCAAGTTCAGCTGAACTCGCACCATTTCATTCAAGCACCATTGTGAACCTAGGCTTAGACAGATGTGTGAACAATATTTGAGATAAATAGGCCTTTTGTGTACATAGAAAAAGTCGTAGATCTTTGCGTTCAGCTCATGATAAATAGGGGCAAACATAAAAGTGTTGTGTTTATAATTTTGATAAGTGTATATATTGTGACATTATAAAAGGCGGGGTGATCAATGGACGTCATGTTTCACCTCGCATGTGTTCATTTGCAGGAAACTAAGGTGGATTCCAGTCTGGGTTTTACCAGCCACCTTGACAGGGTCGGTTCCGGACCAGATTTTGTGGTCCACTTGTGTCCACCAACAGATGGCATAAAGGAAGCAGGACTGGAGCAGAGAATTGCTCTTGGCCTTGGACTCAGAAAGCCAAAAACCTGAGAGAGCTTCTGAACTTAAATTTGCTTTGTGACTGAAACAAAAGGTTTACATTATCTTGTCTTGTGGTGACTGGGAGAAGCCCTTCACCTCTGAGTTAGGAAACTGGAAATGTTTATTAAGAGCCTGAATGGCAAGGATTTATTTTCTGATTTGTATGTTTGATTTTTCATGCAACCTTTTAAATAAAACTGGCTATAAGCCAACTTTTAAGAAAGACCTGCTGTCTGGACTACCTTTTTCCCAGGGAAATTGATCCCCACTTGAGCTAACCCCCACATATGGTGGAGGATGCGGGCACCTTCCTGAACAAGTGGAAAGATGGAGGATGTGTTTAGAGCCCTGCTGCAGGCCACTGCAACCCAGCAGGATAACAATCACCAGCAACAGGAGGCAAATCGTCAGCAACAGGAGGCAAATCGCCAGTTTGCGGTGGCCCTGGTGGAGTTAAAGAAGGGATCCGCAGGTACTTTGCTGGTGGAACAGAAAATGGTACATGCCAGCTATTATCTGCAGAAGATGACACCTGCAGATGATGCAGAAGCTTACCTCACAACTTTTGAAAGAGCCGCTGTTCGGGAAGAATGGCAAAAAGAGCAATGGGTGGGACTGTTAGTGCTTTTTCTGACATGTGAACCCCAAAAGGCCTATTGTGACCTGGAACCAGATGCTGCCCAGGATTATGAGACACTGAAGGCTGAGATACTTGCACGCCTGGGCATCACCATTGTTGTCCGGGCTCAATAGGTGTATTGGTGGTCATACAGTACTGACAAGCCACCCGCTCCCAAATGTTTGACTTAATACACCTCACCAATAAGTGGCTGCAGCCAGAGACTTTGCCAGGCCCTAAGATTGTGGAGCGTGTTGTCATGGACCATTATTTACGTGCGCTCCCTGCCAAGTGGGTCATCCATGGGGACCCTAAGACTGCAAACCAGCTGGTGGACCTGGTAGAGAGATATACTGTAGCCAAGGACTTGTTGAACCCATCCATGCCCCACCCCAATGTCTCTAGGGGTGAAAAACCGGCCGGAAGATCTGGTAAGTCTGTTCCAGGGTTCAAGGGCATGGGCAAAATTTACAAGACTGTTGCTACAAATAATGAGACTATGGGCTCAGGACCTGGAGACTGGCCAAGTAGGTCAGGAATGTCTCTGAGGCCATTTAGAGGACTGGGTACAGAACACATAAAATGTTATCATTGCCATGGGTTAGGTCATATTGCTGCAAACTGTTCCCTAAATGTTGGTCCAATGCAATGTGATAATGCTTTTTTGAAAAAACGCATGTGTCTTTTTGCACAGGTGGCGTGTACTGCATCATGTCAGGGATGCATGGAAAAACAAATGTGGGTGATTTCAGTTGATGGAAAGCCAGTCACCGCTGTGCTTGATTCTGGTAGTGTTGTAACATTAGTTAAAGGTTATTGTGTAAATCCTGCAAAGACCACACCCTAGCACTATTGGGGTTATTTGCATACATGGTGACACATGTGACTACCAGACTGTGGTGATTGCGATTGATACCCCTTGGGGCATGGTGACACATTCAGTGGGGGTGGTATCCTCACTGCTTCATGAAGCCCTAGTGGGGAGAGATTTTTCCCACTTTTGGAGTGCATGGGAAAACAAAAAGAGTCAGGAGGACTGAGCTCCCCCTGCTAAGGAAACACTGGAATTCACACTAGACCCTTTTGACTGCAAAATCGAAAGGGAAACTGTTGGCGTGTCCAACGAAGGGGTAGATCCTTTTCCTTTTTCTGCAATGGCTGGGGAGCAGGAGGAGCTGGAATCCAGCTCCCAGCTGGAGGTTAATGAACAAGAAATTATCTCTGACTCTAACGAGGGAGAGGCGAGAATGTGGTGCCTGACTTAGGGGTCAGGAAAGGTAATTTTTGTATGGAACAACTAAGAGACGCCACACTCAATAGAGCCAGAGAAAACATTAAAATGATAGATGGGGAACCTGTTGAACCTAATATAGGGGTGTCTTTCCCTACATGGCTCTTAAAAAGAACTAGCTGTATCAGGTGGTAAAGCAAGAGGAGGAGCAGGTAGAGTGGCTAGTGGTTCCCAAACCCTATCACTGGATGGTATTAGATTTAGCCCATGGTCATATAATGGGTGGACATCTGGGTATAGGGAAAACCTAGGAGAGAATACCCCAGAGATTCTTTTGGCCTGGGTTACATGCAGATATCAAAGAATAGAAAAGAGTCATGCCCTGAGTGTCAGTATTCTGCGCCATCGCCCCATTTTCACAGTCCGCTGGTACCATTACCAATAATTGACGTGCCTTTTGAAAGAATTGGCATGGATCTGTTCGGACCAGTAGTAAAGTCTGCCCGGGGCCATCAGCACATACTGGTAATACTGGACTATGCCATGCGATGTCCTGAAGACATTCCCTTGCGTAATACCTCAGCTAAGGCTATTGCCAAATAGCTGGTCCAGGTTTTTAGTCGTGTGGGTATTCCAAAAGGCGTATTAATGGATCAAGGCACTCCATTTATGTCCCGAGTCACTAAAGAATTGTGTAAATTGTTCAAATTCTCCCATCTCCGTACCTCTGTCTACCACTTGCAAACTGATGGTCTTGTGGAGAGTTTTACAAAACACAAAGCATGTTAAAAAAGGTGGTGGACAAAGATGGGAGAAATTGGGATTTTTTGTTGCCATACCTCATGTTTGCCATATGAGAGGTACCTCAGGCATCTACAGGTTATTCCCCAATTGAACTACTGTATGGTAGACATCCCAGGGGATTCCTAGATGTCGCAAAAGAAACATGGAAGGGAGTGACCACGCCTTATAGAAGCATCATCGAGCATATCTCACTGATGCAAGGTAGAATGGCTGCTGTCATGCTGCTTGTACGGGAACATATGGAGCAAGCCCAGGAGACCCAGAGAAGGGTTTATAATCGGGGTGCCAAAACCCAGGTTTTCAGTCCTGGTGATATAGTGCTGGCACTAGTTCCCACAGTTGATAGTAAATTCCTAGCAAAGTGGCAAGGTCCCTTTGAAATTATGGAAAGAGTAGGTGAGGTAAACTGAAAAGATTACCAGCCAGGGAAATAGAAACCAGAGCAAATATATTACGTTAATCTCTTGAAACCTTGGAAGGACAGAGAGACTTTACTGGCAATGCCAACCCTCCAAAAGGACATGTCCCCTGTGACTCCTGAAGTACCTATAACTGAAACCTTGTCAGTAGCTCAACAGAAGGATGTTAAAGAATTTGTAAGAATAGAATTTTTCTCTCACCGGACTGACCACAGATGTACAGCATGACATAATTACGGAACCAGGTATCCGCGTAAATGTAAAGCCCTATAGAATACCTGAGGCTAGGTGGGAAGCAGTTGCGAATTAAATAAAGAACATGTTAGAGTTGGACACGATAGAGGAGTCCCACAGTGACTGATCAAGTACCATAGTGTTGGTTCCAAAAGCTGACGGAAGGTTAAGGTTTTGTAATGACTTCAGGAAGTTGAACAGCGTGTCCAAATTCGATGCGTACCAAATGCCTCGGGTTGATGAGCTTGTTGACAGATTGGGTAGTGCCCAGCACATAACTACTTTAGAACTGACTAAAGGTTATTGGCAGATACCCCTAACAGAGTGTGCAAAAGAGAAAACTGCGTTTTCTACCCCGAGGGGTCTTTCCAGTATAAGCGGATGCCTTTTGGCTTGAATGGTGCCCCTGCCTCATTTCAGAGAATGATGGATAAGACCTTAAGACCACATCGTCAATACGCAGCTGCCTATTTGGACGATGTAGTCATCCACAGCCCAGATTGGGAATCTCATTTGCCCCAGGTGCAAGCAGTAGTAGATTGCCTTAGCAAAGCAGGACTTGCGGCCAACCCCAGAAAGTGTGCCATAGGCTTGGAGGAGGCCAAATACCTTGGCTACATTATCGGTCGAGGGCTGATCAAGCCTCAGATCAATGAGATTGAGGCTGTTCAAAAGTGGCCCCAACCTATAAATAAAAATCAAGTTCATGCATTTCTTGGGATCACAGGGTACTACAGGCGTTTTATACCACCATTGACAGATTTGACCAAGGGTAGAGGGTCGGTCATGTTTAAGTGGAATCCTGAGGCAGAGAAGGCATTTCAAATGTTTAAGCAAGCCCTTTTTGCTTAACCTGTGCTCGTGACCCCAGATTTCACAAAGGAGTTTGCGGTACAGACAGAGGCCTGATGGGTGCTGTACTGTCCCAAATCAGAGATGGGGAGGAGCACCCAGAGGTCTACCGGAGCAGAAAGCTTAACAGACATGAGAAAAATTATGGCATTGTTGAGAAGGAATGTTTAGTTATCAAATGGGCCTTAGAAGCCCTGAAATATTACCTGTTGGGGAGACCATTCAAACTAGTCACTGATCATGCCCCTTCTAAATGGATGAGTGATAACAAGGAGAAAAACAGTTGGTTGACAAGGTGGTTCCTTGCTCTTCAAGCATTTAAGTTCACAGTGTAACATAGAGCTGGGAAACTCCAAAATAATGCAGATGCCATTTCCCGTATCCATTGTCTGGTTGGGGCAGTTGGTCAGCAGCAGGGGCTTGAGCATAGGGGGGGATATGTGACGTTATGAAAGGCAAGGCGATTGATGGACATTATGTTTCACCTCGCATGCATTCATTTGCAGGAAGCTAAGGCAGAATCCGGTTCGGATTTTACCAACCACCTTGGCAGGGTTCGTTCCAGGCCAGATTTTTCGGTCCACTTTTGTCCACCAATAGATGGTATAAGGGAAGCAGGACTGGAGCAGAGAATTGCTCTTGGCCTAGGACTCATGAAGCCAAAAACCTGAGACCTGCTGAACTGAAATTTGCTTTGTGACTGAAACTAAAGGTTTGCATTATCTTTGTTTTGTGGGTGACTGGGAGAAGCCCTTCACCTCTGAGTTAGGAAACTGGATATGTTTAGTTAGTGCCTGGGTGGCAAGGATTTATTTTCTGTTTTGTTTGTTTGATTTTTCATGCAACCTTTTAAACAAAACTGGCTGCAAGTCAGCTTTTAAGAAAGACATGCTGCCTGGACTACTTTTTCCCAGGAAAGGTGATCCCCACTTGAGCTAACCCCCACATATGGTGGAGGATGCGGGCACCTTCCCGAACAAGTGGAAAGATGGAGGATGTATTAAGAGCCCTGCACTTGAGCTAACCCCCCGCCATATATATATATATATATACTCACCAGCCAGTTTATTAAGTACACTTTGCTAGTACTGGGTTGAACCCCCTTGCCTTCAGAGCTGCCTTAATTCTTTGTGGCATAGATTCAGCAAGTGAAAATATATGTATATTAAACACCCATGCCTAGGTATATAAATTAAATTATAAATAATATGAGTGCTGCTATTTATGCTGTCCCCTCAGGTGACCCAATGTGAATGAGTAAATATAATGACAGTGCCTGCTTCACCTTAAGCTAATTAATAGTACCACTACTATTATGATACTGTATATGCTATAACCAATCTATACTGAAAATGATTGCATTGTGACAATTTATCAAAAATGTGAAAAGAAATCTATGATAAAAGTATGTTAACCACTTAAGGACCGGAAGGATTTCCCTCTTAATGACCAGGCCATTTTTTGCGATATGGCACTGCATCACTTCAACTGACAATTGTGTGGTCATTCGATGTTGTACCCAAACAAAATGTATGTCCTTTTTCCCCACAAATAGAGCTTTTTTTGGGGGGTATTTGATCACCTCTGCGGTTTTTATTTTTTGCTCTATAAACAAAAAAAGAGTGATAACATTTTTTTTTTACTTTCTGCTATAATACATATCCAAAAAAAAATATAAAAAAAAAATGTATTCATTAGTTTAGGCCGATATATATTCTACTACATATTTTTGGTAAAAAAAAAAAATCGCAACAGACGTATATGGATTGGTTTGCACAAAAGTTATCGCAGCTACAAACTATGGGACAGATTTAGGACTGCGACATTGCGGCGGACAAATCTGACTCCAAATGACACTTTTTGGGGACCAGTGACATTATTACATTGATCAGTGCTAAAAAAATGCACTGATCAATGTAAAAATTACACTAGCAGTGTGTTCCCTGGGTGTGTTTTAACTGTAGGAGGATGGGCTTACTGGGACATGACAGAGATCACTGTCATCTGGCAGAATGGGGATCCACCTTGTTTACATTGGCAGATCCCCGTTCTGCCTCTGTACACGGCGACCGTGGGCCGCCGGCGGACATCGAGTCCGCTATACCACATGCACAAACCAATGTACAATGACGGCGGTTTATGCTATCCGACCACCTTACTGCGGCGGGTGGTCGGGGATTAGTTAAAGTGACAATTCTAGTGCAAGAAAAATAGTTGTGCAAAACAAAGTCTCTGTTCTGTGCAATAAAGTGCTGTCATGCTCCGTTCCCAAATAGATATCTGTGCATCCACCACGTGAGAGACCGTGGACACTCCACACTCACTGGATAATATGGACTCCCCTACCTTATAGTAAGGAAAGTCTGCTGAGCTTGTAGATCTTTTTCTGGGAGACCTATGCCAATACGTTTTCCTTTGGTGGCTCCCACTGGTACAGATTACTTCCAAATGGTTCCTCTGACCTCTGACATCAACAAGGCATTTCCGTCCACACAACTGCTGCTCACTGGATAGTTTCTCTTTTTTGGACCATTCTCTGTAAACTCTCTGTAAACTCTAGAGATGGTTGTGCGTGAAAATCCCAGTAGATCAGCAGTTTTTGAAATACTCAGAAGTTCAAAGTCAATGAAATCTCCTTTCTTCACCATTCTGATGTGCGGTTTTAACAAAGTCATCTTCACCATATCTAGATGCCTAAATGCATTGAGTTGCTTCCATGTGATTAGCAATTCGTGTTACCCAGCAATTGAACAGGTTTGCCTAATAAAGTGGCCAGTGATTGTATATATACTGTGGCACTTAATTTTAAGGGTATCTGCCCTTACAGTTTTCTCTCCAAAGCCCTGCGAACACCTTTTTTTATCCTGCTAGTGATGTTCACCTAATGTAGCTTCCTGTGATGATGTGGCAACAATGCTGAACTGCTCCTGAATTTAGAGCAGAGTTGCCATTTTATGTAGGGTGTGCCTGCTTGCAGTACAGTGGGAGAAAAAAAGTTGCAGTCAGTGTGGTTAGCAGCATTGTCACTGCTGATTTACAAGCCTGTACTTCACACCTAGTCCTGACCACAGCTTTCTGGATTGACAGTATTACCTCTGTCAACTGTGTATTTTCCCATAGTCCAAACATGACAGTTTGATTTGTATCATACTCAGTTTTTATCATAATGTACGACTTGATCACACATATGTGACGCTATTTTGTGACGTGTTGAGATGTGTCTATATCAGTGGTCTCCAAACTGCAGACACAGGCTTTGTCTTTAACCATCCCTTGAAGCACCATTCCATCCACATACACCAATGATTGGGCACTATTCCATCCACTGACACCAATGATGGGGCACCATTCCTCCCACAGATACTAATGATGGGGCACTGTGAGCTGCAGTATCTGAGAGGGTGGGCAAGTGAGACATATAAGGAGGATATTGCTATGTCAGGGACGTTAAAAAAAGTTATTTGGTTAATTTATAAGGTGTGTGCATCACAGAAACTGGGTTTGGGACTTGTTTAGACTGTCACATAGGAACCTTTAGTTGTATAACAAAGCAGAAGTGGCCACTGGTCCTCTATCGTACATGATAATGTTGGTGATAGGGGCTTTAATGGACCAGTCTAATACACTGTTTTAGATTATCTTCAAGGTAAAAGAACATAATATTGCTCATTAGCAATGACATCATTTTAATTGTTTCTCTTTGCCTGGAATTTAAATGGACAAACTAAGCATTGCCACTGACAAAATGGGTTAATAAGTAGGGAAATGAATCTATGAAGTGCTGGATTCCCTTGAGTGCATACACTTGAGTGCATAGTTGATTCAGTAGACTGCTCTCTTTTGTGCATACACCATGGTTTGGCTTCTGTGACTAACATATCCAGGAATGTAAAAAGAAGTGCTACATTATTAACTGGTCCAGGAAAAGTTTATTATTTGTAGTGTCCATTCAAAAGCCAACATGTTTCAGGGTTTTTAAGGGCTTGAACAATGTTGAAACTGGAAGAATCTGGAGGGATAAAAGTCAAGAATTTTGTTAAAAGCAGTGCGCTGTGGTTGAATGAAAAGAGCCTGCCTCACTTTTGGCAATATCAGACACTCCAAACAATAAAATATTTCTGGGCCATCCAAAAAACAAGTTCATAGTATACTATTTTAAATCGAGATTTGAATTTACAAATACAGATACAGTATTATTTGGTGAATTTAGGAAACATGATTTCAATTATTGGATTGAAGGCAGCTGTATAACAGAAGGGAAGCCTCTTACACGCTACAGAAATCTAAAGCCCCATACACACTATACAATTTTCTGTGGACTTTTGTCTTCAGATTTACCAAAACCACATAGTGCAAGGGCCTGCCTGATTGCATGCAAATTTAAACTCTTAAGGTTTGACCTCATATTATATGGTTTTGGTAAATCTGAAGACAAAAGTCTACAGAAAATTGTATAGTGTGTATGGGGCTTTAGGCAGTGACATAAAAAATAATAAATATAAACCGGAGGAGCTAAAGCTTTACTTTTATTATTTGCTTATGAAAAAACAATAGTATGAACATGGAACAGAATCTTCATCCAATGGCTCTTACAGGTGCGATGGTCTACCAATTTAATTCTTGAAGTTTTTAATGGAGAACAGTATTAGGATATATTTGCAATTTCAGAAGCAGGAAGGATACAAATGGCTTCTTGTTTAGTTAATTTGTATACAACTTTACAAATGTATTTATGCTAGTTTTTGTTATTATTATTAGTGGTGACTTCCTAGTAACCTTCAAATATGGGGGATTAATTTTCATGTTCAATATACAGTGTGTGCCATCCCCATTAAGGGAAGAATCTATTTCAAGCCACCATAAAATATGAAAACAGCTCTGCAATTCCTAAACATTTACTGTATGGGAAATTGGCAGTAAAACTGGGGGCTTCCATTTTCCCCTTGTGTGCACAGAACAGTGTCTTCCCACAGTGGTGTAGTTGTTAGCACTTTTGCCTAGCAGCAAAAGGGTCACTGGTTCGAATCCCAACCACGACACTACCTGCCTGGAGTTTGCATGCTCTCCCTGTGCCTGCTTGGGTTTCTTCCGAGTACTCCGGTTTCCTTCCACACTTATGTGAATGTATGAATGTGAGCTAGGGACCTTAGCTTGTAAGCTCCTTGAGGGTAGGAACTGATGTGAATGTATATTATGAGGGATTAATTCTTGTGGGAATTAGCTTCCCTGGGTTGATGACAGTTCAGACAGCAGTTTCTAAAATCTGGCTTGCATCCAGGTTTATTGGAAAAAGGTTGCAAGTGTAAAAGACCAAAACAGTAAAATAAATCCTTGCCTCTCTGGCTCTAACTAAACAACAGCATTCCTCTCTGAGCGGTGTATGGCTACTCCCAGACACCCACAAACAAACATAGTGCAAACCATTCTCTTTAGTCCACAAGCCAAAGCTCTGTGTGTCAGCTCTCTCTGGCTGATCACTCTCAGACTCCCAGGGTAGAGTGAGCCCATGCTCTCTTCCTGGTTTATTTGCACTTTAGTGGACCACAAAATCTGGTCCAGAACCAACCCTGCCACGGTGGCTGGTAAAACCCGGGCCGGATTCCACTTTAGTCCACTCCAAATGAACGCATACAAGATGTCCATCTATGAGTTCGCCTTGCATACCGTCACATATCCCCCCCCTCTGCTCAAGCCCCTGTGGCTGAGCAACTGTCCCAAGCATTCAGTGGACCCTGAAAAGGGCATCTGTATTGTTCTGGAGCTTTCCCGCCCTGTGCTCCACTGTGAACCTGAACAGCTGTAGAGCCAGGAACCACCTTGTCACTCGACTACTCTTTTCCCTGTTTTCACACATCCACTTCAGAGGGGCATGGTCGGTGACTAGCTTAAAGGGTCTCCCCCAGAGATAGTATCTCAGGTCCTCTAATGTCCACTTGATGGCTAAGCACGCCTCTTCGACAATGGCATAATTTTTCTCATGGCTGTTCAATCTTCTGCTCAGGTATACAATCAGGTGCTCCTCGCCATCTCTGATCTGGGACAGCACGCCCTCTAGTCCCACATCAGAGGCGCCTGTCTGCATGACAAATTCCTTTGAGTAGTCCGAGGTGATGAGCATCGGTTGTCCTCAAAGGATTTGCTTCAACCTCTGAAATGCCTTTTCTGCCTCCGGATTCCACCTCACCATGACCCTTTACTCTTCCTCATGTCTGTTAGAGGGACAGCAATGGTAGCAAAGTCGGGTCTGAAACGCCTGTAGTACCCCGTGATCCCCAGGAATGCAGGCACTTGCTATTTAGTTAGAGGTTGGGGCCATTTTTGGATTGTCTCAAGTTTATTAGTCTGTGGCCTAACCAGCTCCTGATCAATAATATGGCCAAGGTATTGGGCCTCCTCCAAGCCTATGACACATTTCTTTGGGTTGGCCGTGAGCCCTGCTTTCCAAAGGGAATCCATTACTGCCTGTACCCAGGGCAAATGCGATTCCCAATCAGGGCTGTGGATGACAACATCATCCAGATAGGTGGCTGCATAGGGGCCATTTGGTCTTAATGTGTTGTCCATCATTCTCTGGAATGATGCTGGGGGCACCATGCAGACCAAATGGCATGCGCTTATACTGAAACGACCCCTCAGGAGTAGAAAAGGCAGTCTTCTCCTTTGCTGACTCTGTTAGGGGTATCTGCCAATAGCATCTCCCAACCTGTCCACAAGTTTGTTTACCCGAGGCATCAGTATGCATCAAACTTGGACACACTATTCAGCTTTCCAAAATCATTACAGAACCTGATAGTGCCATCAGGCTTTGGGACCAGCACTATGGGGCTCGACCAGTCACTGCGGGACACCTCTATGATGTCCAACTCTAACATGTTCTTGATTTCCTTCGCAACTGCCTCGCGCATAGCCTCAGGACCAACTCCTTGGCAATAGTCTTAGCAGAGGTATTCCACAAGGGGATGGCTTCAGGATAGCGTGCCACATAGTTGAGCATTACCAGAATATGCTGGTGGCCACAAGCAGACTTTACCACTGTCCCCACCAGATCCATGCCAATTCTCTCAAACTGCATTTCAATTATGGGTAGTGGGACTAGCGGACTACAAAAATGGGGCGACGGTGCAGTAATTTGACACTCGGGGGAATGATTCACAATATTCTCTGACATCCGCATGCAACCCGGGCCAGAAGAATCTCTGGGTTATTCTCTCCTTGGTCTTCTCTATACCCAGATGTCCCCCATTATATGACTATGGGCTAAGTCTAGCACCATCCTGCAATAGGGTTTGGGAACCACTAGCTGCTCTACCTCCTCCTCACCGTGTTTACCACCTGACACAACAAATTGTTCCTCAGAATCATGTAGGGAAAAGACACCCCCCAATTAGGTTCCACAGGTTCCCCATCCACCATCTTAATGTTTTCTCTGGCTCCAGTGAGTGTGACATCTCGTAGTAGTTCCGTACAAAAATCTTCTCTCCTGACCTCTAAGTCAGGTATCACATTCTGTCCACTCTCACTGCTAGAGTGACTGGCTTTCCATCAATAGAAATTACACACATTTGTTTCTCCATGTGTTTCTGACAGGATTGCTGTACATGCGACCTATGCAAAAAGAGAAAGGCGTCTTTTCACAGAAACATTATCACATTGCATAGGTTCATCATTCAGGGGACAATTAGAAGCAATATAACCAAATGCATGGCAGCGGTAGCGTTGTATATGGCCTCTACCCAGTCTTCGCAAGGGTCTCCAAGACCTTCCTGGCTTCTTTGGCCAGTCTTCAGGTTTAGAGTCCATAGTCTCATTAGCCATAACGACAGTCATATTATTCTTCCCCATGCCCTTGAACCCTGGAACAGTCTTATTGGATCCGTCTTTTACCCCTAGATACATTGGAGTGGGGCACAGATGGGGTTAGCAAGTCCTCAGCAGCAGTGTATCTTTCCACGAGGTCCACCAATTGGGTTGTAGTTTTGGGGTCCCCATGACTGACCCACTTTATCAGAGCTGCAGGGAGCACACGCAGGTACCGGTCCATGACCACATGCTCCACAATCTGAGGGCCTGGCAAGATCTCTGGCTGCAACCACTTCCTTGTGAGATGGACCAGGTTGAACATTTTGGAGTGGGGTAGCTTGTCCATGCGGTAGGACCACTGATGCACCCTTTGAGCCTGAACAGTCATGATGACACCCAGGCGTGCGAGTATCTCTGTTTTTACCATCTCATAGTCCTGCAGGTAATAGCTGGCTCGTACCATCTTCTTTTCTACTGGAGGAGGAACGGTGGACCCCTTCTTTAACTCCAGCAGGGCCTCTGCAAACTGACGATTCATCTCTTGCTGAGCTGCATTGGCCTGTGCGACCTGTTGGTTGGTTTCCCGCTGAGCCACAGTGGCTTGTAGCAGGGCCTTCATCATCTCTTCCATCATTTTTTTTGGAAACTGCCCACCGAGTCCACCACGTGTGAGGGATTAGCTCTTGTAGGGATCAGCTTCCGTTGGTTGAAGACAGTTCAGACAGCAGTTTCTTAAAATCTGGCTTGCAGCCAGGTATATTGGAAAAAGGTTGCAAGTGTAAAACAAACAAATCGGTAAAATAAATCCTTGCCTCTCCGGCTCTAACTAAACATCAGCATGTCTCTCTGAGCAGTGTAGGGCTACTCCCAGACACCCAAAAACAAACGTAGTACAAACCTTTCTCTTTAGTCCACAAGCCAAAGCTCTGTGTGTCAGCTCTCCCTGGCTGATCACTCTCAGAGTCCCAGGGCAGAGCGAGCCCGTGCTCTCTTCCTCGTTTATTTAAACCACAGGTGAGAGTGCACTTTTGGACCACAAAATCCGGTTCGGAACCAACCCTGCCACGGTGGCTGGTAAAACCCGGGCCAGATTCCATCTTACTCCACTCCAAATGAACGCATATGAGGCGACACCTAGCGTCCATCTATGACATTGCCTCGCATACCGTCGCAATATGTAAAGCACTGCATAAATTGACGGTGCTATACAAGTACCTAAAATAATGATTATAATAATAACAATAATATTAATACACTGAAAGCTTCTAACTTCTGATTAGCAGCCAGCGTACAGTAGGTGAATTGGAAGCCATGGGCTGGCTGCACAGTTCTTGCGTGTAAGGTGCTAATCAGCCTATATGAAATAAATGGTCCTTGATTAGGTGCACAACCCCATGTAGTCTGTTGAGAAGGTGTATAGGTTTTTCTCAGTCAAAATTTAGCATGTGGGGCCACTATATGTGTAAATGTGGTGTTTTTACATCACATTGCAATGTTTATGAACTTATTATTTGTAGTATTAGTATTTATTTGTTGTGACCATTTTATTTTTTTTAATTATTTTTACTATTTTTATTATTATTTTATTTACAGTTAATTGAAATTTTTTTTGTCTTTGACCAGATAGAAGATGGAGGAGAGCTGTACTACACATTAGATGAAGGGCACACACGATTTACAGATTTGACACAGCTTGTTGAATTTCATCAGTTGAATAAGGGAATATTGCCATGTACATTGAAACACTACTGTACCCGTGTTACAGTCTAATGTTAATATGTTCAAAATACTGTAAATATTTTTAACCAAATCATGACATGATTGAAAATGTACAGTGACAGAAAGAAACTAATTTAGGCAGAATTGCAATGAGCATGGGCAAATACATCAGCATTGAGGATGAAGAAGTGCAGCCACCCACTGCGATCAGAAATCTTTTGCTAAAGTGGATGTAAACCCGAAAAAAAAAAATCACTGACACTTCTACCTTGTACAGGATAGGATATCATGTCATCTGTGCCCAGTCTTGCCACAAAGAGTTAATTCAGCTCTGAGCAACACTCTTATCTTTTTTCAGTAAGAGAAAGACTGACTAAGAGAGAAAAGGGAGTCGTTTCATCCCATGCTGTGTTGAGTGAAAGGTCATTCTCTTATCTCCTGCACAAAGCATACAGAGCCTCACACCCCCCCCCCCCTTCCATCTCCTCCAGCTTTCAGTATAGATGTGGGTGGGAAGTCTTGTGACATCACAACTCCACCCACTGAGCTTCAGCAAAGAGAGACACCTACTGATTCCAGGGTTTTGCAAGTCTGAAAGGTACTGCTGAAAGGGGCGACATTTGCAAAGTAGGGATACATGCAGGGGGCTTGCATGTATATATACATTAATACTGTGCCATTAGTTTATACTGGGTGAGTGGTGGGTTTACATCCACTTTAACTAAATAGACTGCAGTAAAGTGAGCTCTGATTGGTATTGTTTACTGCAATTTTCACATCCCTTTATTCCTCGCAAATACAGTAAATAAAAAAAAAAAGAAAATCAAAAAAATAAGTTTGTTTAATATGGCAGATACAGGTGCAAAATGCGTGATAACCAATAAAAATCTTGTTTCACTTGTTATAAGTTGATGCACATTGCAAATTATCATGGTTCTTCAAATTCAGGACAAAACAGCAGGTTTGCTTTCATCCTCCACACATCCCCAACAGCGTATGTGGTGACCTTTACCACTCCTGCCTGCTTCTCCTTTTAGTGTCAAGAACAAAAGGAAATGCCTGAATATGGAGGAGCATGTTACTCACCCCATGTGCCGGAGCTGGCCTAATCAACACTGCCACAGGGTAGTCCTTAGTCCTGTGTGAGCATCAGGGCTGGGGCAAGGATTTTTGACACCCTAGGCAAAACCTCCCCCCCCGCTCAGCCTTACCTGCACCCATCAAATGCAGCCTGACTGTGCCAATCAACACAGCCTCACTTGTGCCCATCAAATACAGCTTCACCAGCGCCAATCAATATAGCCTCACCTGTGCCCATCGAATACAGCTTCACCAGCGCCAATCAATACAGCCTCACCTGTGCCCATCAAATACAGCTTCATCAGTGCCAATCAATACAGCCTCACCCATGCCCATCAAATAAAGCTTCACCAGCGCCATTCAATACAGCCTTACTTGTGCCCATCAAATACAGCTTCACCAGCCCCAATCAATACAGCCTCACCTGTGCCCATCAAGTACAGCCTCACCTGTGCCAATCAATACAGCCTTACCTGTGCTCATCAAATACAGCTTCACCGGCGCCAATCAATACAGCCTCATCTGTGCCCATCAAATACAGCCTCACCTGTGCCCATCAAATACAGCTTCACGGGGGATGGGGACAGAAGGGGGGGTATTTGGCAGATCAGTCACTATTTCTATACACATTTGCATTAATGCAATCTCATTATCTCAGACAGTGACAGTTTTTACAATTTTACTCACCACACCAGCGGAGTAGGTGACGGTCTTGGGCTCTGCAAATTTTAAACTGCTTTGTATCCCACAATGTGACCCTCTGCTTGGTGTTCCTCACAACCTCTGCTGTTCCATGCCTCAGTTGGTGCGGTGACTCCTCCAGGCTCCACCTGTCACCCAGCCCGGAGGACCACCGCCAGGCACCAAGCTATACCCCGCTGTCTGCCCACGAGTGACTCAACTGACATGCCAGAAGGATGCAGAGCGGCCTCCATGGGGGCGGGATGTCCAGTCTCTGTAGATGATCTCTGTGTCCCATGACATGCCAGGCTGCATCCTGCACAGTGCCCTCCACGTGGGGGGCGGCTATGGTGCTGGCCAGTGAGTGACTGTAGTGACATGCATATCATGCCAGAGCAGCCTCGAGGGGGGGGGGGGGGTGTGTGGGAGTGCTGTCAGCTGCGGCTCTCCACTTCACACTGACCCGATCTCGTGGTA
>BLSH010450231.1:143657-189956 GCA_018402905.1 Glandirana rugosa | reverse complement strand
ATGGTGCTGGCCAGTGAGTGACTGTAGTGACATGCATATCATGCCAGAGCAGCCTCGAGGGGGGGGGGGGGTGTGTGGGAGTGCTGTCAGCTGCGGCTCTCCACTTCACACTGACCCGATCTAGGCAGAGTGGCCCCAGGCGGTGAGGGGGGTTGCTGCCAGCCACGGCTTTCCTCTGTGATGACATGCTGATGCATGCAGAGCAGCCAGTGACGAATCAACAGCAGCCTAGCGCCCTAGGCGGCAGTGCACCCTAGGCAGCCAACTACTCTGCCTAGTGGTAGAGCCGGCCATGGTGAGCATAGACCTTGACAACTTTACAGGACCTTCCATTGCTTCTGGCAACAGAAAAGAGCAGCGTGAGAATGGAGTGGTGTGGGAGCAAAAGGAAGATTAGTATATGTGGATATGGGAACATTTAAAGTTAAGCTGTTGTATTATCCCACGTGGATTCACTTTAAATCCCAACTGAAGTCACAGTATAGATATGCAGCCAGATAGGGATAGCCCTACATAGGCTTGAGAGTGGCCTAGATGCTTAGTGGTCTGCTTTATTGCCAGCAATCCATGTGCTTATGTAGATTTGGATTTATACTTTCTTCTCACAGCCTTAAAACACTATGGTATGTTATCTATCTTCTCCTCAAATCCATATGAGTATCCCTAAAACACTATGGTATGTTATCTATCTTCTCCTCAAATCCGTATGAGTATAGGACCGATTTTAGATTATAAACTTATTAAAGGGCAGATATTTCTTTGCTTGACTGAAGGCCTGGAAATTAAGCACCTTATTTTTTTAGCCCTGACTTGAACTGTTCCATGTTTTGCCTTAACATTATCTAAGTTAATAGTGAGAGGCTTAACATCAAAAAATAAAATGACCCTTGTTGCTACTCAAGCCTAAAGGCTCTGTACAATCAAACTGCTGTTATGTCATTTACTTGAATTTAGGGTTCATTTACACTGTTGTGCGCCAATGCATATTGCTTTGCATGGGTTTATAATACACTACATTGTCAAAGTATTTGGACGCCTGCCTTTACGCACACGTGAACTTTAATGGCATCCAAGTCTTAGTCCGTAGGGTTCAATATTGAGTTGGCCAACAGCAGTTATAACAGCTTCAACTCTTCTGGGAAGGATGTCCACAAGGTTTAGGAGTGTGTCTATGGGAATGTTTGACCATTCTTCCAGAAGCACATTTGTGAGGTCAGGCACTGATGTTAGACAAGAAGGCCTGGCTCACAGTGTTTACACTCTAATTCATCCCAAATATGTTCTATCAGGTTGAGGTCAGGCCAGTCAAGTTCCTCCACCCCAAACTCACTCAACCATGTCTTTATGGACCTTGCTTTGTACACTGGTCCAAATCTTTTGGTGGAGGGGGATTGTGGTGTGGGGTTGTTTTTCAGGGGTTGGGCTTTGCCCCTTTGTTTCTGTGAAGGGAACTCTTAAGGCATCAGCATACCAAATCATTTTGGACAATTTCATGCTCCCAACTTTGTGGGAACAGTTTGGGGATGGCCCCTTCCTGTTCCAAAGCAAGGTCCATAAAGACATGGATGAGTGAGTTCACCTCTCCTATTGCCTGCCGTGCCAACCATTGCTTCACAGAAAAGGAACTTCTGGGTGAAATATTTTTTTAAATTTACACTTTTGGGAATGTTAGTCTCTTGTGTACCCTTCAGTGCTCACTGGTTCTTCCCATCACCATAAAAAAAATGTCTATAGTTCATAGCAAATGATGCTGTTCCAAAATGTAGAAGTATATATAATGGTGAAAAAAAACCTAAACTTAAAAAAAAAAATACAAAAAACAGGTAGATTATAAAAAAATCACTATGATGAAACAGGGTCAATGAAAATAATGGGTTATGCCTTCCTTTAAGCCAGCCTGAATTACTGGCTAAAAAATGCTGGCAAATATTTAATCAATTTACAGTGTGAAACTCTTGAAAACTATTTTCCTGTGAAAAATAAAACAAAAAACACCTACAGCCCAACCAAATATTTACATTACTATAACTACTTGCTTATGAATTAATATTAGAAGACACATATTGCCTCTTCAGCCATGCTTAGAATTACCAGCATCCATTCCATTTGGAATGGAAATGACCACTATAGTTAAATGAAGATTTGCATTTTTAAATGACATACATTACCTTCCATTAAAACATGCTGACGTAGACATCTTTCTCAGTGTTCCTTATTAAATGGACACCCCTGCCAGTTACTATAAATCTTCTATTGCTAAAGATCTGAAGTTCATGTTTAAATAAACCGTTTCCAGTGAAATTATTTAGTTTAATTTTAAGTTTGTATATTGTTATCCTTGATCTATTATACCGTACAAGCTGAAGATTTTTGTGAACATTCATGGAGATTAGGAAGAGCCCTAGAAGTGAGTCTAGGAACATTTTCATTATCAGTGAAACACTATGGGGCAGATTTCTAAAATTGGAGAGTGCAAAATCGGGTGCAGCTTTGCATAGAAACCAATCTGTTTCCAGTTTTTTTTTCGTCAAAGCTTTTTTTTTTTTTTACTAAACCCAGTAATATGAAAATAGTTAATCACCCCCCCCCCCCCCCCCAACGGTGCCCACAACTTATAAATTATCTTTTTGCATTAAAATACTGCCACTATATACCTTTTTGGATGATCTGCATACCACGGTTTCCTGATAACCTGCACAGTTGGTCCATAGCTGTGTGTTTAAATAGGAGGAGATTTCCACTACAGCCTGTATACACGCCCACATGTATGATGTCAATATCATGTGACCTGTACAGTTTAACTGTAACAGGAAATGTACACTCCAGCATAAAAGCCCAAACTGAGCATGTGCAGCTTTACCACCCTGCTGTTTATTATATGAACTTGCTTAGATTGACAGTGCAGGAGGGAAGAATCTATGTATACAGGATAAAACAGACTTTTTTTAAACAATGCTGAGGATTAACCCCTTAAGTTCCCCAGTGAGTATAACAAGCATGCTATGCTGCATATACAGACTGATTTTACTGTTGTGGGTTTAGTAACACTTTAATTGAACAAGCTAAAGTTAGAGGCTGTTTGCCTATCATGCACAGCTGTACCAGATTTTGCACTCTCCAGTTCTAGTAAATCGATCCCTATGGTCCCTGTCACATGGAGCAGACTCTGGCTGTGATCCGTTTGCTCAACAGGGAATCTGTCTGCTGATCTCCGCTAAGCAGGTGGATGACAGGTCCTTGTCCACTCCGTTTATGCAGAGCAGACACAGACACGGCCCACTCTCCTCTATGGGAGGTTGGATGTAATTGGACAGATCAATGGATGGAAGGGGAAAGAATCTCCATCTGTCTGTTTTTAATGGATCAGAAAGGATGTAGGCGGGTGTAAACGGATACATGTTCGTTTCTAAGTTTAGTTTGTAATCATATATGTACACTTTGGGTGGCCAAATTTGCTCATTACAGAAGCAAGCTACTTCCTGATTATCAAAGTTCTCATATTGTTAAAGTTAAACTCCAACCCAGATAGCAAGGATAACTTGCCACAAATGTGTAACAGTGTTGAATTGTAAGTCTTGTTAACTTGCTGTACATTTTCACTGGTAACTTGTACACTTGCAGAGCACTTGAAGCATGCGTTCTAATTGGCACTTTTTCGATTTGTAGCAAATTTGTGTGGCAAGTTTCTAGCAAGAGACAAGTTGCAGTTGTGAGTCTACAGCAAGAGCTCTGCAAGTCTACAGCATGAACATTCAGCCACAGTGCCCCCTGTGGTGGGAGGACTATTGCACAACATAACTGAACCAGAACTTGCAGCAGACTTGCAGAATGTTTTCAAAGAAAATTGATCTGGAGTCATGCAATGCAGCGAAAAACTTATGAAGCCTGACAATTCTAGCAATAGCTGAGCAAGGCATTTTCAAGCTTGCTGCTCAATTGCTTGCTATCTGGGAAGTAGATATATGGAAAATACTGCAGCTCTGTAATCATTATGACATCATTACAGTAAATAATATAGCAGTGTAGGTACCTGAAACTGACTTGGTATCAGATGCATTTTGCAGATTTGCCCTACAGTCCATTTAACATGGTTTCCTATGGAACACGTTCTATAGTGCAAATCTGCAAACTGCAAAAAGCACTAAAAATGCATAGGTGTGAATCAGGCCTTACACAGTCTCTGTACAGCAGAGCTCAGACTAGAGTAGAGAGAAGCAGCACAATAAGTCAGTCATTTGTGCTGCAGGGCAAACAACATGCTGAAAGGAGGAGAGAACAGAGTGACAGAAATGCTCTGATGCTTCTCCCTTCACTGTCCAGTCTCTTTCTGAAGGAAGGGAAAGACTTGCTAGTGTTACTGAATTACAGCAGAGAAAAATCAGGTCTACTGTCATATCTGAACGTGATCAATGTAAATATATGAATTCCATCTATCAAACAGGAAGCAAGCTGCTATCTTTTGCATTAGCAGCAAAAAAGCAAAAAATACATCAAAAAGACTATACATTTCCTTACCAGTGTATCTTGTCCACTCACAGCCCACACAGTAAATGCAGCCTTTTACTGGGTGGGCAGCTGTCAGTGTGAGGCCTGGCAGGAGGTGGTGCAGTACTTTTAGTTTTTTTTTTAGATCCACTGTGCTGCAGAAAAATGCAGCATGTCTATATTTCTCCGCAATGCACCACACTGCAGGACACACCGCGGTGTCTGGTATTTCACCAGTGCTGAAAAATGACAGCCACTGTCTACGAAGATTCCCCTTCTCTATTTGTACTAGTGGCCACTGTCACTAGAGCAAAAAGTGATAGGAACCCAAAATTTTGAGTTTTCACTGGAACAGTCTATCTGTGAGTAGATTTACCCTTATGTTTGGGAAATTTACCTCTCACTTCCTTTTGTGTCTATGAGAGAAGTAGTAACGGGAAATCCCTCCAGTGGGACACAGATGTAAAAACAAACCCAATAAAAAAAAAAACAACAAAAACTGTCAGGGGTTATAACCCTTCCTTACCTATCCAGAATGAAAGTTTTAATTTTAGATATACTGTACTTTCGATCTAGGTTCACATCTATATGGTGATGCAGTTTTCAGGTGTGTTTGGCTTTTTTAAACCCACGTTTTTGCATGCAGTTTTCATTCATTTTGTGTTTTGCGTTTATTTTCTCTTTAACCACTTTAGCCCCGGAAGGATTTACCTCCTTCCTGATCAGAGCACTTTTTGCGATTCGGCACTACGTCGCTTTAACTGAAAATTGCGTGGTCGTGCGACGTTGTACCCAAACAAAATCGGTGTCTTTTTTTTTTCACAAATAGAGCTTTCTTTTGGTGGTATTTGATCACCTCTGCTGTTTTTTTTTTTTTTTGCGTTATAAACAAAAAAGAGCGTCAGTTTTGAAAAAAAATATATATATTTTTTACTTTTTGCTATAATACATATCCAAAAAAAAAAAAAAATATTTATATATATACTGTATATATAAAAACAAATGTATTCATCAGTTTAGGCCAAAATGGATTCTTCTACATATTTTTGGTAAATAAAATTGCAATATGCATTTATTGATTGGTTTGTGCCAAAGTTATCGCGTTTACAAACCATGAGAATTGATTTATGGCGTTTTTATTATTATTTTTTTACTGGTAATGGCGGCAATCTGCAATTTTTATCGGGACTACAATATTGCAGCAGCAGATCGGACACTTTTGACACTTTTTTGGAACCATTGACATTTATACAGCGATCAGAGCTAAAAATTGCCACTGATTACTGTATAAATGTCACTGGCAGGGAAGGGGTTAACCTGCAGGGGGCAATCAAGGGGTAAACTGTGTTCCCTCAGTGTTTTCTAACTGTGTGGGGGCTGGGCTGGCAGGGGCATGACAGATCTAACTGATCCTGATCACAGGGATCAGTAGATCACTGTCATGCTGCCTGACAGGACAAGGAACCGCCGTGTTTACATTGTTCCCCGCTCTTCTTCTGTATTAGGCGACCGCGGGTCACTGGCAGACATCGAGTCCGCCCGACCTGCGGCCACACTCAGAGAGTGACCCGCCTGCGAGCTGCGCCTGCGCAAATTGCTGTTTATATATGTCGATTCGTGCTATGCTGCCACTCTGCAGCAGTAAATGTACGCGAGCCGGTCAGGAACTGGTTAAACACACTGTATATAGCTGGCTGCTAAGGAGCAGGCCGGGAAGTCGTCAGCTGTGCCCTTAACAACCAATGTATCATCAGCTGTCAGCGGAGTTTCTTGCAGACAATTGAATGTAAAAAAAAAATAATTGCCAGCAAAACAAAAATGGGGTAAAAACAACGTGGGCCCCCCACCCCACTCCAAATCCATACGAGGCTCTTATCCAAGCATGCAGCCCGGCAGGTCAGGAAAGGGAGGGGATGAGTGAGCACCCCCCTCCTAAACCATACCAGACCACATGCCCTTAGCATGGAGGAGGTGCTTTGCTGGGGACAAGGGCCTCTTTCCACAGCCCTGGGCTGTGGTTGTGGGGGTCTGCGGGTGGGGGGCTTATGAGAATCTGGAAGCCCTCTTTAACAATGGGGCCCCCAGATCCCAGTCCCCCCATGTGAATGAGTATGGGGTATTATATGCACCGGTTGGTGACATCACAAGGGGTGGGGCCACCAGGCAACATTACTAGGTGGCCCTGCCCCTAACCTATTTAAGAACTGTCAGATGGATGAGCAGTTGGTCGGCGGTTAGCCTTCGATGAGTGTGGAGCTTTGATGAGTGCGCCGCAAAATACACAGATGTGAACTACATCCATAGGAAACCATGTTAAATTGATCGTAGTGCGTTTCTGCAAAGCGCAAAATGCATTAAAAACGCATAGGTCTGAACATAGGGTAAATGCTTCTCCATTTGGAAAAATAAATTCATATGAATTAGCCACTGGCCAAGTCATGCAATCTTGATATCTGAATACTTTTATAACAAAATAAAAAGAAGGGTATGGAATCATGTGTAGATCTAGATTCTCTGCACAGAACTTTAGGACTGATCACTGCCACAATGACCGAAGGAACACAAGCCCTTCCCACAGCTCCATGGTCAATAAAGACAGTTGAAGTGTGCCAGAAATAGTGATTGGTGGACAGATATGAAACTGGATTGCTAGAATGGTATTTTAATCAGTCATTGATTGTGATTATTCTTTGTTCTTGTTTTGATCTGTGTTTACAAAAATGCCATGATTTTATTTTTTTTTTTATTCATCACATCACACTTCGTTTATCAAACTGGTAAATTGCTTAACAATATAATTTATATAGCTCAATGTCTTCAAAGACCCAAAATCAAGAACCCTGCCATACAGCTGTAAACACATGCCAGTGCATTCAATTCTTAATCAAACCAAATTGATCATTAATTAAGCATGAATTAAAATGTAATCATGGAAATTCAACTTGAATTAAACACAGAAATGTATAGCCTGTATCAGACAAATATAAAATGCTGAAAAATATTTAAAATGTTGTTGCTGTTTGACGTAAATGCAGTAATAAAATCGTATTACTTTAAATTAACATATTTTTATTTCTTTTCCTTGTATATGTGGCAATTTTTTTTCTTTTTCTGTACTAAAATTGCCTGACCAAGTAGTATCATTGTGCAACTGTTTTTATGCTGTTTAATCCCACTCTATTGTTTTAAACAGAAAATAAAATCATATTTCACCTCTTTTTTCCCTTATTAAAAATGCAGACTGCAACTGCATAAAAACCCAATAAATGTTACATTCCATTTCCATAATTTTTGGTTATTTTTTTTATTTTTTATTTTTTAATGAGCTCCTGGATCATTTGTAAATAAAATAATTTGGCCATATTTCGGATTGGCCTCTGGATGTCAGCAGCACACCATAAAGTATCTGTGTGTACTCAGTTCAACGGCCAGTCTCCAATCATTAAACATATGGTCCTTGCGCACCTTTTAAACAGCCGTGCTTTTTTGTAATTGTATAAATTATTTACTTATTCTGTACCAATTAGTTCTACCAATTGCTAGGTTTGTTATCAAGTTAGGCTTTAAGATAAAAAACCTGGACTTGAACGATGATTAAAAATTCATCAGCCGAGCGGATTAAATATGCACATATTCGGCGTGTGAAGCTTGTTCTTAGAACCATTATGTTAACTTTTTATTCTAATGATTTCTATAATTAATATAAAGGAGCCTGAAAAGACTTTTGAAAGCATAATGAGACTTTTCAAAAGGGGTGAGATGCAAATTAGGTGGCAAAGTTATTGCAAAGAAACCCCATTTAAATTGAAGTCGACACAGCTGACCACCCTCTCCTCCTTTACATACTTTATCCTGCTGGACTTATGACATTTCTCTCGGCCTCAGTTTTCTTCCAATTCTAATTTTCGATCTTTAATACTAAACTGTGTAATGTGTTCACTCCACTTAATGAGATGGCTCTGAAGTGGACTGGAGACCTGTTTCTCAATGCTCGAGGGAATTGAATTCCCAAACCTGTAGAGAAGGGACCATCCACATATTAACTGTACCAATCCATTAATTTGTAAGTATTTTTTTCTAATCACGGAAGGGGTTACTAAGATAACTATTTAATTAGTATGTGTTTCTCATTTCCATCTATCTCCTAGTCATGTTTCATTCACAGATTCAAGCTAGAGATTTTCTTGAATGTTTGAATCGTATCTTGGTTGTGATACATCAAATTCTTTAGAGCAAATCTTCATCTTTGCTTTAGGAGAATGTATATGCAAACATATATATATATATTAAAAATGGAATTAAATTAACACAAATGTATTTACAAACATTTATTAAACATATTCCTTGTAAATGTAGCTAGTATAAGTATCTGATTCAATCCTCTGTGTATATATATATTTCATTTTTAATTTTATTTAAATTGAATCGTTTAATTTGATATCTACCTAGAGTTAAAGCAGAACTAAAGTGGCTCAATCAGCATTACCAATTTATAACTCTTAAGCCCCGTACACACGGTTCGACGATCACATACAACAGGTCGTACGCGATATCGATCGTTCGTATGCGCGATTTGAACAGTCGAACATACGACGGTCGTACAAGGGAGTTGTATGAGCAGACTAAAAAACTTGGTCGTACCAACAAGCTCTCATACGACCGTTGTATCGTGTGTACAGAGCAGTTGGTACAACAAAGTTGTATTGTGCAAAACACGCATGCCCAAAATCAGGAATGGCTGGATGCTAATTACAATCACCTGAACGTTCTTTCCCCGGTGGTACGATCATGTAGTGCAGTCAGTATGCTACATACAACAGCCAACATACGATTCAACGCGATCGTACGTGCGATCGTCGAACCGTGTGTACGGGGCTTTAGGCCTCATGCACACAGGACGTTTTTAGAGCTGCTGTTAGGGGCATTTGACTTTTTTTTTAACTGCCTCTAAAATCCCCTCAATGTTAGCCTATGTGTCCATACACACATAAACTGTCAGAGGTGTTTGGAGGCATAAGCGTTTAGGGGCAGTAGAAAAAATACAGGATCCAGTAAAAATGAAAAACGTCAAAAGCGCGGCTAAACGTGTCTAAATGTGGCTAAACGTGTCAAGCTGCGTTTAGCTGTATTTGACGTTTTTACATTATAGGGAGAGTTTTTATTGAAAAAAGCCCAAAAATGCTAATGTGGGAAAACGCGCAAAAACGCGATTAAACGCTAATGTAAAAACATGAAAAATGGGTGTTTTTAGCGCTGCTGTAGCACTGGAGTTTTTAAGCGTCCTGTGTGCATGAGCCATGCTGCTACCCTTAGTAAATAGATTGGAAGGTATATTATATTTACTTGTTTTAACCACTTCACATCTGCGCTATAGCCAAAAGACGGCCTTAGCATGGACTTGAATTGCCGGGAGGGCGTCCATGTACGTCCTCCTGAGCATGCGCTGTCAGCACGTCCCTGTGGGTCAAGCACGCTCTGTCCATGAGACTCAAATGATCACAGATCGGAGTAAGGGGACAGTCCTGTCCCCTTACCATGTGATCAGCTGTCAGCCAATGACAGCTGATCACGTGATGTTAACAGAAGTTGTCAGCGTGAGGGAAAAAAGAAGCCGATTACAGGCTTCTGTCAGAGGGACATTGGTCCCTCGCACAGAGAGCAGCGGATGGCTCGTCTGTGCCCACCAATGCCCCTTGCCAGTACCCCCCCAGTGCCCACAGTGCCACCTACCGGTGCCCACAGTGCCACCTACCTTTGCCCACCAGTGTTGCATCATCAGTGCCATCGATCAGTGCTGTCAATCTGCGTCACCCACCGGTGTCCACCAATGCCCACCAGTGCCACCCATCAGTGCCCATTAGTGTCACCTATCAGTGCTGCTTATCAGTGCCAGCTATCAGTGCTTTTCAGTGCCCTTCAGTGCCGCCCATCAGTGCCAACCATCAGTGCTAACCATCAGTGCCATCCATCAGTGTCACCTCATCAGTGCTTATCAGTGCCACCTATCAGTGCCCATCAGTGCCACCTCATCAGTGCTTATCAGTGCAGCCTATCAGTGCTGATCATTGCAGCCTACCAGTGCCCATCAGTGCAGCCTCATCAGTGAAGGAAAAAAATTACCTTTTTTCAAAATTTTATAAAAAAAAAATTCAGTCTTTTTTTGTTTTTTTAGCAAATAATAAAAAACCCAGCAATGATTAAATACCACTAAAAGAAAGCTTTATTTGTGAGGAAAAAATGATAAAAATGTAATATGGGTACAGTGTAGCATGGCCGCGCAATTGACATTCAAAGTGCGACAATGCTGAAAGCTGAAAATTGGTCTGGGTAGGAGGGGGGTATAAGTGCCCAGTAAGCAAGTGATTAAAGCACTAGTAAACTCAGTTTTTTTCACTTGTACCTATAGGAAGACCTATAATAAGGCTCCTAAACTTGCACCATTTAGGAGAAATTCACACAAGGTATATCCTTCTGAATGCTCGTTTGACCCACGTGCTGTATAGTCCACCGCATCTGGTAAGTGCGCCATCTGTACCACTTGTTGATTGCACCTTTAAGAACAAGTCACATCATTATGAATAAGCACAAGGGACTTTTTTGCACTTAGTTGCACATATTTTATTATATTATTATTTTTTTATATATTCAAGACGGACTGTTTCACAGAGTTTTTTGTTGCATTGGAGCAATTTTGAATGTATATTCATTTATTATTTTGTTATCATCACAGGTCATTCCGTATTAGATTATTTGTTCACCATTTAGCACCACTTTATTGTTTTATATGGAATAGGAGGACCCATCTATCTATTCATTCACTCTGTATCCAATCAGGCAGGCCCTGGCACTACATCAGGGGTATCCAACCCACATGTGGTCCTAGAGAGTTTAACATGTGGCTTGGGCCCATCTGGAGAGACTCTAGGGACAAAGACGCTGACAAGTTTCGGTGAGAGCCTTAGTCATTGCTAAGGCTCTTGCCAAAATGTGTCAGATTCTTTGTTTTATCTTCACTCTTATGTAGTCAATAAATGTGCACAAGGATTACAGTGTTTCTGGCTCCATCTCTCTGCATATCTTGTTCTGGTGTGAATGAACACACTGAGCCTGGGCACCTGTGAGTGGATCTTCCAACTGAATTGAGCTCTGCCCGTAGAGTGCGCTGTTCTCACTAGACTTTCTCAGACTCTAGGGATGTCGTACAAACATAGCAGCTGTGGCAACTTACATTGACAAGCCAGGCAAATGCACGCCTGGAGGGAACCTAGGGATTCCATGCAAACATAGTTAATGGGTGCAGGGTGTGTGTGCTAATGGGGTCAGCTGGTGAACTGCTTCCTGTGTCTTACTGGTTTTTACAACCTAAATCTACAAACCAGGAAGTCATGAACTTTCCTATGGAACACACCATGGGCTGTAATGGTATATTGGTACATAGGGGAGCTGGCATTTAGAAAAAAATGGTAAACTTAGACTTTAAACCTTTTTTTACATTTCTTCAATTGCTTCCTAGTTTCTGGCCTAGACTAAAATGATGTCATACATCCCAGGAGTCTTCATGGGCAGATGGATTCCATTAAATAAATGCTACATGAATCATCTGCCCTTACTCAATATGGCCACAGCTAGAAATGCTAGGGTGTGTTTTTCAAAGTGATTTCTCAACAAAATAAAGCATGGAGACATATATGGATAAGTGAGTTTGCTTTGAATATTAAAAATTAAGTAAATAGCGTTTTCAGTTTGTGGTGCTCAGATACAATTTATTTCTGTATTAAATAGACTCTGTCCCCATACTATTATTATCCGCACCAATCTTCCCCTAAGATTATAAGTTAAACTATTTATTTCCCTGTAATTATTAATGATATTGTGACATTAAACAGGTCTGAGCCAACTGCTTGGAGATGCCAACTTTGGAGTGACATCAGCAGAACCATCACTGAAATAACTCTCGCTAGTATTCCCATTCTATCATTTATTTATATTTTAGACTCACTGAACAGGTTTCCATTTATCTGATGGTAGTGCAGACTGGCTGATAGTAGGGGCATGCACACAGCAGAACACTCATTAATGCCAGCAGTGGCACCCCCACTCTGCACATATTACAATCCACTTCTGCATTGTTTACATTTTTAGTGCATTAATGACTCTGCTCCAACTGGCACTTCATTTTGATTATTGGGTGCACAGATAATAAATAGCTGATCTTGCCTAAAATCCTAATGATTGCTAAAGGCCCATACACACGATGCAAAATCTGTACAGGAATTTTCGTACAATGAACAATCTGCCGATTTACGCATCATTAGCATGTTGCTTTCGACAACCGCTTCAGATTTTTCGGACAATAAAAGCTGCATGTGCAGACTATAAAATTTTTGTTGGATGTGACCACAACGTCCAATTTTTGTATAATTAGTACGGTTTTCATCTGAAAAAAATCATAAGTGCAAGACTACACATGCTCAGAAACGAAAAAAAAAAAAAATACACCCAAAGCTATTCAACACATTACATCGCGTCTGACATTGAATTTGGTCGTACGAGAATTTTCGCATTGTTAGTAACCTCTTCACTTTCGACATGAGACAAGCATCCAACAAAAAACAGACTTTCGTTTGTCTGAAAATCTAAGCGTGTGTATGAGGCATAGCTAGCAACTTTGAAGTCTCCTGCTGTCTGCCTAAATAGCAGTAGAGGGAGGGGGCAGAAGCAGGGGCTGGCACAGAAGTGATCAGATACCCACTCAAGTTACACATGTCACAACATAAAAACATTTTTTTTGTATGTGGGGAAAATGCAAGGGCTTATTATTATATAGTGCTATAAGGTTATCAGTCAAAAAGTGAGGTCTGGTGACAGGGTCTCTTTAACCACTTGTCTACCAGGGCAATTGAAATCAGAGGCCCTGGGGAATAAAATGGTGGTAACATTTTTTTATGTCACACAATATATGTGCAGTTATTTATCAAAAGCAGATTTTGGGGACAAAATACACAAAAATGAATTTTATTGCAAACAAACACAATATAATATACATTTTTTGGTAAAATGTAACAGATGGGGTTGTGTTGAGTAAATAGATACTAAGCATGTAAAATCTTAAAACTGCACACGACCGTGGAATAGAAAAAAACTATGGTACCCAAAATTTTCCATTGGTGATATTTTAAAGGCCTTTACAGGTTATCATTTTAAAGCTGAGGTCCGCCGTCCCTTTAAAAATTAAAAGTCAGCAACTACACATACAGTAGCTGCTGACTTTTAACATTTGCACACTTACCTGTCCTGGAGTCCAGCGATATCAGCCCTACCGCCGATCTTCGGATCGGTTGGTCAGGTGCAGCAGCGTCCATTGCGGGTAAGGGAACCCAGCAGTGGAGCCTTTCGGCTTCACGGCAGGACTCCTACTGTGCATGCGCGAGCCACCTCTGCAATTTCTCACTGGCCCACCGGTGAAGGAGAAGGGAGCTGGGCTGCTGACGTAATCGTCCAGGTGGCAAAGGTGCCAAATGTGACATCGGAGGTGGGGGGGAATCCGACGAGCGGATGTTTCACTTTTGGGTGGAACTCCACTTTAACCAGTTGCCGACCGCCTGTCCGCCATGGATTGACGGTGGCAACAAAGCTCTCCTGTGCGAATTGCAGTCACCTGACGGTAGGCGCGGGAGCGTGTATTGTGGGCGCACATGCTCACTGGCTAGCGGGGGAACCAATCAGCGGGTGGGGCAAACTCGATGTCCGCCGGCTACCCGCGATCGCTCCCCCACAGTGACAGAACGGGGATCCGTGAATGTAAACAAGCGGATCCCCGTTCTGACAGGGGAGAGGAGAGTGATCGTATATTTCCAGTATATGGAAACAGTGATCTCTCTCCAACCACAGTCATCTCAGCCCCCACACAGTTAGAACACTGTGACAGGGAACACATTTAAACCTTTGATCGCCCCCTAGTGTTAACCCCTTCCCTGCCAGAGGCATTTACACAGTAATCAGTCCATTTCCTGATGGCTGTATAAATGCAATGGTCCCAAAAAAGTGTCAAAAGTGTCCGATATGTCCGCTGAATTATTGCAGTCCTGATAAAACTCACAGATCGCTGCCATTACTAGTAAAAAATAACTATAGCTATAACTTTTGCGCAAAACCAATCAATATACGCCTATTGCGATTTTTTTTTAACCAAACATATGTAGCAGAATACATATTGGCCTAAACTGATGAATAAATTAGTTTTTTTGGATATGTATTATAGCAAAAAGTAAAAAATATTGGGTTTTTTCAAAATTGTTGCTCTTTTTTTGTTTATAGCGCAAAAAATAAAAACCGCAGAGGTGATCAAATACCACCAAAAGAAAGCTCTATTTGTGGGGGAAAAAATACAACAATTGTGTTTGGGTACAGCATTGTATGACCATGCAATTGTCAGTTAAAGCAGCGCAGTGCCGTATCACAAAAAGTGCTCTGGTCAGGAAGGGGGTAAATCCTTCCGGGGCTGAAGTGGTTAAAGTTAACCATGAAAGTGGCCCTAGAATTATTGCTCAGACTCTGATAATCACAATGATAACCTCACATGTGCAGCAGAATTGATGGTTACATACGTATGCTTATCCTGCACTGCTCTTCTTATATGGGGTTTGTGCGGAAGTGACAGGGGTGCTCTAAATTTTTTTACTATTTATTTTATGTAATTATTTTTTTCACCCTTTTTTTTTTAAACATTATTGTTATCACAAGGGGGCTATTAGCAATCCCACTATGTGATAGCATGGGCAGATGACAGGTACTCTTTATGGAGACATTAGGGGTCTATTAGACCCCCAATGTCTCCCCTGCCCTCCAGTACAACTGTTCAAGCCCAGCTGCATTCTCGGCTACACTAGCAAAGAAATGACAGCTGTAACCCTGGAAGTGACGTAATACATGTCGCTTCCAGGGTCATTAGTCACATAAAAGATCTGAAGCAGGTTGCCACAGATTTGGGCTCCCCGGTGGAAAGGGAGAGCCCACGAATCACAGCGGTGCCTCTAGTGCCGCCAGAAAAGTGGGTGCCTCTTTATGAGCCCTGTAAAAGTGATCTGGCGGTCTCATCGCTGGCTTTTTTTTCAGGATGGAGTGTGGGGGGATTGGTATTCATTACTTTAATATTTATTGATCTCCTGCAGAGTAAAACTGAATCAGAAGTGCAAATGCGTTAAGGCAAATTGCCAGGGACACCCTGTCAAAGTGCCCTGTCTCCATGTTGATGAGGATAAAGGCCTGTGCCCCGCAACCCTGGTCCAGTGGTTGTGGGTGTCTGTGGGTGGGGGGTTTCATTTCCACCTAACCAGTGACGTTAAAGTGGGCCTGAATTCACTTCTCCTTGCCGACAACATCACCCGGTCTTCTTTCTGGATCTTAGGCCACCTTAAGAGAGTGCAATCGTTCCAGCACTGAGGTGTTCCAAGAATGTACAGTTTACATAGCATGCCTCCTTTGCAATAAAGAGAGTGTCTATTTTTTTCATTTTACATTTCTTTACAGTTTAATTTCTCTTTAGCTTAAACCTAACCCATAATGCTAACCAAAACTCAAAATGATACCATAATGGCAATAAATACTATAGGGTCCATTTATAAAAAAAATACTGTACAAAGGTTACAGCTTGTGAAGAGTAATTGCAAATAATCCCTGCAATGTGTCTAATATGTTTATTTCCTATGATCATCTCTCCATCTAGTGGCCCAAATGTAGTATTTCCCTGAAATACCTCATTCAGGAAAATACTTTATTATGGCCTCTAGCTGGGGCTGACGATCAAAGGAAATAAACATATCAGGCACATTATGGGTATTATTTGCGATGGCTGGACAAATGCTATAATATTTGTACAGAAGATTTCTTTTATAATTGACCCCTAGGTTACCACGATGGCATTGGCAATGCTATAACAGTGGAAATTTTATTGTATTGAAAATGCCTTTAGATCTTATTTATAATGTACTATGATAAGATATGAAATTATTAGTGTTTAGACTTTGTTTACATGAATGCATTTTGCATTTGTAAAGCATTTTTGAAAGATCTAAAAGTCAATGTTTAAATTGGATTTTAGGGACCATAATTAACTTGTCTTTGCTGATGCGTTTGCTATGTGTTAATTTTTTTTCTTATTCCCTTGTTTTTCAACCGCTTTGGTTCTTTTAAACAAGCCATAGGGAGTCAGTGTGAATGGCAAACACATAATAAAGGCATGTATAGTAAAAGCAATGTAAACATCTCAAAAGCAGTGCATCTAAAAGTTTGCTTTCTTGTGGCCACATTGGACTTGCTTGTGTCTAATGCCTGTATACACAAGCTTTTATAGGCCTGAGGTGCTGAATGACAGCAAAGCCTGTCACACCTATCTCTTTTACGGGTTAACATGCTGACTCTGCTATGGTAACCAAAAAATCGCTTAAAGGTCGCAGGATTAGAGTAGGGCTTAAACACAACACTCACATAATACACTGACTGCTTTAAACTGGAAGAACCAAATGTTGATTCTACTTCCACTACTCTCATAATTTTTAAAGCATCATATTTATTATTAAAGTACAGGTGCTCTTTAACATAAAAATGATTTTCCCCTTCATGCATTGCTTCCTTTCTGAAGGTGCTGAGGCCATAAAAATCAGGCTAGGGTGATCTCCAGCAGCCATTTTTTTTTGTACGATTACAGCCTCCCAGTGACTAATGATCACCCCTGGCATAGAGGATAATCTGAAAAAAATTGGTGGGGCCAGGAGGACAGTGCAATGTGAAGAATCATGAAAAGAAGAAAGAAAGACTATTAAATATAATTATGAGGAAGGTTGCATAGCAAATATGCTACAAGGAGAAAATGTGAAAAAAAAAGAAAAGTTGAATGTGGGCATTACAGGTCAAAGAAGAGAAGTAGATCACTTACTCTACAATGCTTCAGTATATATCCATAGAAATTTATTAGTGGTAGACAGAGGGGACCTGGCTGTGCAGCGTGTAATGATAAATCATCTTGCACCTTCAAATCCTAGCAGAAAAACAGCATATTTCATGCAAAATAGAAATATGGAACCTAGAAGCATTCTGAGGCTCGGTGCCACCTAGGAAAACACCAGCTCAGGTTCTGGTTCTGCACTGCTTCTTCAATGGAGAGCAGCTTTCAGCTATAAAGTATGGTGAGAATATTATCTTACACTTCCTCAAGGGGCACTACCTAAGGCCAAATTCTCCTCTGGCCTCATTATAGGAGTTGAATGGTTTAAGGCCCAATACATTTACTCAGCAGAGTGCAAAAAGGTTAAACGTACATTTTTATAGTGCTTACTGAGCTTGCTTAGTAGTTAAGGCATACGTTTAGTTAAAATGTTCTATTTTCAAATCAGCACGAGGGATGGTGCTTACATTCAAACCCTTGTGCTGGTGGCTGTTTTCTTAGTTGAAATCCTCCATCCTCTGCCTCCCTGGGCATATTAACCCTTGCTGCTGCAGGGAATAATACTACCACTGGACCTGTCATAGGTACTCTGCCCCCCACCTACCCTTTCCCCATAGTCCCAAAGCAGTAACCTTCTGGTGCCTAATACCATCGCTGACCTTGTCTTATGCACTCAGCGTCAGTGCCGACCATGCCTCACTCTCCTCGATTTATAGTAGTTGTAATATAGTTTCTATCAATGAAATGCACTCTATGAATAGAGGAGGCAGACCTTTAATTTTTACACCCCTCCTCCATTCATAGATCACTTTTCATGGAACCTCTAATACAGCTTCAATAAAAGGAGGTGGAGAGTGGAAAGTGCGATCACAGTTGGAACCAGTGGTGGCTGGTGGTATATTTTTTTGGGGGGGCAAACAATACACCCGCCACCAACCCCTCCCCAATCGGTTGGGTCACAGGCACCCCCCAGCCCCGCACTCATCCCATCTAGGTCGCGGACAGTGCTTCCTCCGGGCAGCGGGCAGTGGCTTCAACTTGCGTCTCCTTCTGGGCTTCATGGCGGCTTCCCCTACGTCTCCTCCCTCCTCCTCCTTGGCTGTCAATAGGATCGCTTCTCCTTTCGGCCAATTGGGTGCTTCCTGATTGGCCAGGAGGAGAATCAGAAAGATAATAGCAAATATTAATTTGCTATTGTCACACAACTGGGTGGGCTTGGGGTGCAGTGCTCTGCCCCCCGAGCCCACCCATTTTTGAAGCCAATTAGAGCCTCAGGCTCTAATCATGTGCTTCTAAAAAAAGAAAACCCCATTGGAATCCATACGTCTGGTGCCCTGCATGTAGATTAGGGGCCGGGCACATGGATTAGGGGGGCTGCGCCCCGTGTCGATAGGCCACCACTGCTTGGCACTCTTGACAAGTGCCTAAGACATAACCCCTGCAGTAACTGAAGATTACTACGGGGGGGGGGGGCAGAGGATAGAATATTTCAACTAAGGCAGCAGCCACCTGCTTTTGGACTGTAAATACCTTTGGAGTCTCTTCTCTCGCCGCTGATCCACTGCGAGAGAAGAAAGAGTGTGTAGTACAGTGCTATGGCTCAATCAAGAAATAAGAAAAAAAAGATAACTGTATTGTACTATTCTAGTTAGTGATCCGAGACACAGTATGCTGGTGCAGCATACAGTGTCTCTGATCACTGGCCAAAGCAGTACAATGTCATAGTGACACTGCACTGTTCTGGTGACAGTGATCTTTTATTTTTTAGGGCTCATTTACACTTGCAGTGCTTTCTGAAGAGCGATCCACATTCACATTGCCCATTAGAGAGCATTTAACAGGCAGCGAGGAGGCATTGTATTGCCTACTCCCCGCCTGTTTTAACCCCCTATATACTGGACTACCATGCCACTGCTGGACTACCATGCTTTGTGCATGGCCCCATTCACTTGAATGAGTTACTTTTGGCAGGCGGTAGTACCCACCAGTCCTGTGCCACCATAAGGCCTCATTCACACAGGGTGTATCAATGCATACCCTATGGGAGGGCCATGTTTACCTGCATGGGGATGCACAGGTATTCTGTGCATCCCTATACAGGCAGCCCCCTTTCATGTCTATTGCTCCCAATCTGTCATCTGTCTCTGCCTGTGACCCATCTGCATGTCCTGCCGACTACATTCCTGAGAGACACCAGTCCCTGCCAATACCTGTGGATGACTGCACTACTGGAACCACAGGACCTCTTTTGTTCACTATTTGTGCACAAAAGCATTCCAGGGGTTGGCCAGGTACCAGTAAGCTAGGCCGCTTTGGCTGATAGGAATGGGGACTGCAATAGGTGACACTACACTAAGCTATATTCCCTGACCGCTTGTACAGAGGTGACCATTACAGTACACTGTTTTTGATACAGTTGGTTCATTTTTGTGATACACAAGACACAATGCCCATTACATAATAAGTCCAAACAAAATCTCACACATGTGATATCCCCATATACTGGAAGAGTAGCAGAATGTATCCTGGGGTGTAATTCTAAATATGTCCATGCTGTATGTAAAAATTATCTTATAAAAACATACGATTTTGTGTAAAAAAATGTTCACTTTCTTACTGCGTTTTCCAAAAATTGTGGCAAAAAATTAAGTCTTCTAAAGACTCACCATACCTCTTAAAAAATACCTTGAGGTGTTTACTCTCCAAAATGTGGTAATTTTGTGGGTGTAGGTGCTCCTTGGATTTTGGGCCTCGCTTTGTGGTTAGGTTGTGAAAAAGTCTCACACATGTGGTATCCCCATACTTGGGAAGAGTGGAAGAATGTGTCTCGGGTGTAATTGTAAGAATGCCTGTGCTGTATGTGAGAAATAACTGTGTGAAAATTGTGTGAAAACATATTAAAACATTCTATTTACGTTCAACATTTTCCAAAGAACTTTGGCAACCAATTACAACAAAAAAATCACCATGCCTCTTCCTAAATATGTTGAACTGTCTATTTTCCACAAAGGTCATGTGGGTTTTTTTGTACTGTCCTGGCAAATTAGGGCCTAAGTGAAATAGGCAGTCAGAAAATCAGGATTGATTAATTTTCAAATATATATTCCAAAGTTTGTAGACTTTAAACCTTTCATAAAGACTAAATATTTTACACCTATTTTTTCAAACTAAAGAATAATAGCAGAGTACATTTTGGTCTAAATTAATGAAGAAAGATTTTTAATTTGCAAAATTTTTATTTCACATTTTTTTATAGCAAAACATGAAAAACCCAGTGGTGATTAAACACCATCAAAAGAAAGCTTTACCCGTGTCACAAATTGTATTAAATCCATCTGGGTACAAAGTCGTATAACTGAGTAATTGCCATTCAAAATGTGACCACTGAAATCTGAAAAATGGAATTGACTAGAAGGAAGTCAAATACTCCTGTCTTGACGTGGTTGGTTATTGCTTCTCTAACAACTCATAGTTCCCATAAATAAATATATAGATATATATTCTCATAACCACTATATACAGGTATAGTCGTATACTGGCCCTCATTGGGTCTCTGTACTTGTCTGTGCAATGAAGGAAGGTCAGGGCTAGTGAGAGGAGATGAATGGCTCTGCACATAACTTCCTAAATACATACATACACCCTATAATACAATAATAATAATATACTATAGTAATAATATAATATATAATAATATGAATATATGATACAGCACCCTGACTTAGTCCTTCTTCTCTCAAGAGCCCTCAGCCCTGATCATAGGTGTGCGCAGCCTATTGCATTGGGTGTGCACCCCAAAACTCAAACATACATGCCTTTGTTTTGCAGCCTCAGCTTCACTGGACAGTGTGCTGAGCGGCTTCATGTTCAGTCATAAACTGAAGCATAGTAAACACAGTTTACTATGCTTCAGTTATGAATGAACCCAGTAAGTGAGTGTGTTCACTGTGTTCATTTAGAAAAGCAAGGCACTGGTAAATTACATATTTACTAGCCCCTTTCCCCAATCTCCATCCTGAAACATCCCCAGCAGCAGCTGAGGGAAGAGGAGGGAAGCCAGCATCATTGTGGGATGGGGGACCAACAGCCCAGGCAGAATCTGTACCGAATGTAGTGATTAGGATGTGCCCAGGCACACCTGGCACACCCCTCTGCGCACGCCTATGGCCCTATTGCAAGCAGTACGCTGGCTATTACAAAAGGAGATATGCAAATATTAAAATGTCTTGAGAGGTGGATGTGAGTCTGTAGGGGTGGGCGTTCCTATACAGGCTTCATTTGAATGCAGATTGCCTTAGGTAATGCCCACATATGATGCCGAGCCTCCGTGATTGAAACTGAAATCCAGTCAATGAAAGGAGTGGGCTGGGAACAATCAGGCTGGGGTAGAAAGAGGTATATGATTCAGGATGTTCCCCAGCCAGGAAATGAGGCTGCAGCTTCTAATCCATACTATGAAAAGCTCATAGGGTGCAGTAAAGTTAGAGCAATCCATTTCAGTACAGGAGAGGTGGCTGTGCAAATCTAACGATAAGGCCAGAGTTTTTACACAATCACAATCCTTTAAATCATATGTATAAAGTTTACTGAATGTAGTTCCCATATGTTCTTGTAATATGGGGCCTGGTCTTGTTTTATCCCTATAAATGATATTTGGTGTATATTGTCCATCTATTTGAGCTGCACACATCTTTCTCAAGATAATATAATTACTTACCGCTATGAAAATGACATGCCTCTCCCAGGAAGACAGACCGTTTTCATATCGCCAGAATCATTTTCTACGCACTCTTTGCAATAGAAAATGCCGGAGGGAACATTACAATTAGGACAGACCTTGTGTTGATTACTTTGTACTATTAAGCCTGAACATGCAATCACTTTATAACAGCTATCATTACATTTAATACTTGGCAATATGGCTTTCATAAAACTTCAGTCTTAATTACTGTTACAAAGCTCCAGCATGATTTCTCTTTCCCTTAACAGATTCATTTAGAAATGCAATATAAATAAAAGGAAAAAAAAAATACTTTATTGTTGCTCTTATAAAGCTTTTAAACAAGATGGCAAAAATGAAGAGTTTAGAGTACTTTCCTAGCGTGCTCTTGGGCATGTATACAGCCTTACAGTTTAATGCCGCTAACTATTTTGGTCTTCTAACTCTCTTTAATTCTCATTGCACAATAGATTGGGTCATAGAAACATAAATAGGATCAATATATCATTTTCCAATCCATAATTCAAGTGTGTCAACATAAAGAGCTTCATTGCTTTTAATAACTCATATAATATACATCCTCCTGTGGTGCTCTCCAATAATAATAGTGTCAAAGAATAGAATCTTCTATATAACATTGTGCAATCCACTAAATCTCCAAATTATTGTTAAAAAAAAAACTTGCAACTAGTTTCCAACAACAGTGTCCTCCAACACAATCAATGATAAAAGGAAATAAGTATGCGCTTTAGTGATATGAGGCAATCAGTATTTTTGAAACAAGTTCCATAATTAAGTCCACCTGTGTAAAAACTGGGGGTATAGCACACAAGGGGCAGCTGATCCGAGAGTAGAAGCAGGCTCTATGTGTGACTAGGAACAATAAGAAAAGGACAAGCTCCTCTGAGTCTAGTATCCTTGGTATATTTATTAAAAGGCAAAAAAAATATCCATTCATATGGTGTAGGATGATTGCAAGCATATTGGATATACAGGGAAAGCCTGCGGGGCTAGCGTTCCACTGAAATGTCACCTGAAATCTCTGCACGCCTTCCAGTGAAGGAAGGGAGGCCAATACTCAACCCAGAGACAACAATGGGAGCTGTGCAGGGCCATGGAGCTATGGATCACAGTGAATGGACACTGGTGGCAGCTGTCTAATAGGGCAGTTCCTTCATATATTGGAGAAATTTCCACCCACTTGTACAGGATAGGAAGTGAAGAGAAAGCTTCCAAAATGGACAAAGACAGCAAAGAAGCTGACAAGGGTTAGATCCGATCCCTACTCTATGCAGATTTTTTTAAAAAGTTTTGGCTTAAAATTATATACATTAACCCATTTATATGTGGTAGCATGGTGGGTGGACCTTAACACTGACGTGCTGTAAATAAGTGTTGTTGTTGGTGTACACTCAGTGGGCCCCCTAGAACTGTGACAAATCTGTCACTGACAGCTCACATTCAACTACCGATGAATGGGAGCTGGTAGGATAGGCTGACATCATCACTGTGCAGCCAATCACATTGCTGCATGACCGAGAGCCCATCCTACTGGCCTTGGGTATCACAACCCAGTTAAAGGGACAGTTTCTGCTGTTGTAAAGGTAAATTAAACAGCATATTTCAAAATGGACACAAAAATGAATTCCTGACATGCCCCTATATACAGCAACATTATATATTTTTTTAAACGTTTAGCACTACCCCCACAGGAGCTGCTTGAGTATATTTGGTTCTTCACTCTGCCTCTCAGCCCTTCTTGCACACCTGCCAATAATATTAGTGCGAACACCACAAATAAAAGACACAAGTTGATGTAAAACACAGAAATGGTCTTTACTAGAGTTGAGCGGACACCTGGATGTTCGAGTTCGTCGGGTTCGGCCGAACCTCGTGAAACCGTCTGGGTTCGGTACCGAACTCCATCCAAACTTGACCCCAAAGTCAATAGTGACCCGAACTTTTGGGCACAAAAAATGGCTGTAAAAAAGTAATGGAAAGGGCTAGAAGGCTGCAAAAGGAAGCAAAATGGGGGTAAGAGTAGGACAAGTGTCCTGCAAACAAATGTGGATAGGGAAATAACTTAAAATCACCTAAAAAAATAGGAGGAGGTGGATGTGGAGTAGGAGCCTGGAGATTGACTAGGCCGTGACCGTGGCAGTGTAGGCGGAAGTGGCGGTGGTGGAGGAGGAGGAGGTAGCCAGCACTGTTTTTTGTTTGTTTGGGTTTTTTTTAGAATTGGGGTAGCCCCTAAAATATTGAGACATATTCAAAAAAACAACAAGGATACCAATGGCTGTGTGAGGCCGGTCTAAATGTCTATTCTGCACAAGGTACAGACAAGTCTTGTGGGATCCATGCCTGGTTCATTTTAATAAAGGTTAGCTTGTCCACGTTGGGACAATCCAGCAGGGTGGCCACCCAGTAATCAGCACAAGTTAAAATGTGGGCAACTTGGCTGTCGTTGAGCAGGCACTGCAGCATGTAGTCGCTTATGTGTGCCAGGCTGCCCAGAGGCAAAGACAATCTGTCCTCTGTGGGAGGTGTATCATCTGTGTCCTCCGTATCCCCCAGCTATGCTCCAGTGATGCCCATGAGCTGCATTGGGTGCCACTCTGCTGTGAACACGGTTCCTCCTCCTCCTCCTCATCCAGGCCGGGCTTGAGGCTCAGTGGCAACAACCACTCATCGGTCTGTTGTTCAATGCCCCTAAACATATCGGTTTTAAAACAGCCTGCTGTTGTTTCCCCCTGGATGTGCTGAAGTTGGTGGTGAAGGTGGAGGAGGAGGAAGCGCAGTAGGAGGAGAAGGCAACAGGAGGCAAAGAGAAATGCCCTGCAATCCTGGGTGGCGGAAGGACATGCGCCAAACGGCTAGCCGCTAAGGCCCACCCGCCACTACATTTGCCAGGTGTGCAGTTAGGGAGATATAGCATCCCTGCCCGTGCTTACTGGTTCACGTATCAGTGGTTATGTGGACCTTGCCACAGATGGCATTGCACAGTGCACACTTGATCTCGTCCCTGACTTGTTTGTGCAGGGAAGGGATGGCTCGCCTGGAAAAGTAGTGGCGGCTGGGAACCACATACTCTGGGACAGCCACCGCCATCAGGTTTTTAAAACTGTCCGTGTCCACCAGACGGAATGACAGCATTTCAAAGGCCAGGAATTTTGAAATGCTGGCATTCAGGGCCAGGGATCGCGGGTGGGTAGGGGGGTATTTCCTCTTTCTCTCCAGTGTTTGGGAGATGGAGAGCTGTAAGCTTCCATGGGACTGTGTGGAAATGCTTGGGGACGGTGGCGGACATGGTGGCGTTGCTGTCACATCTTCTGTTTGCTGAGTGGCAGGTGCCACTGGCACTGTAGAGGTGGAGAAGAGGCCAAGGCAGCTGCAGAAGAGGAAGCAGGAGGAGGCCGAGACCTTTCTTGGATTTCAAGGTACTTATTCCACTGCAGTAAGTGCTTTGCATTTAGATGCCTGATCATGGAGGTTGTGCTCAGGTTTAGAACATTTGTGCCTCGCTTCAGCCTCTCATTGCACAGTGTGCAAACCACTTGTGTCTTGTAGTCAGCACATTGTCTGAAGAACTGCCACGCTGGAGAACACCTTTGAGCTGCCTTTGGTGTGCTAGGTCCCTGGGTGCTGTGGGTAGTAGCAGGCCTACTGTCTAGGGGACGCTCGCTCGCTTTTGCAACCTGCTTCCTCTTTTGCTGTGCTGGTGCCTCTGTGCGACCACCGCCTCTTCCTCCAACCTGCACACGTCACTCGCATGACCTTCTTTCCATGTGGGGTCTAGGACCTCATCATCCTCCACATCATCTTCCAACCAACCTTCACCACTGCCCTCCTTGTCAGTCTGCACACTGTGGAAAGACGCAGCAGTTGGCACCTGTGTTTCGTCATCATCATCACAGACGTGCTGCTGTGGTGTTTCCATGTCCTCATCCTGAACCAGAAGTGGTTGGGCATCGGTGCACTCAATGTCTTCCACTTCTGGGCCAGGGCTATGTGGATGGCCCACGGAAAGCACAGCAGCAGAGTCATCAAAAAGCATAAGAGACTGTTGCATGACTTGGGGCTCAGACTGCTTGGCTGATTTACAAGGGGCTGAGGTGAAAGACAGATGGCCATCGGGTTCAGGTGCCAACTCTGAGCTTTCATCAAGGGACCGGGTGGGAGACAATGTGAAGGAACTGGAGGCATTGTCAGCCACCCAATATACTATCGCCTGTACTTGTTCTGGCCTCACCATTCGTTGAGCGCCATTAGGGCCTACCATATAATGTTGAAGTTTCTGTCAGTTACCTGAGGAAGGTGTTTCACTTGTGCGTGTAGCTGGCAAAGATCGACCACATCCTATCCTTGCAACAGGAGCTTCAGCAACACCACCAGCAACACCACCACGTCCCTCATTTGAATCTCTCCTCATTCTGGACACAAATGTACTATGTAGTACTATTTATTAATACAAAAAAAAAGAATAATAAATTATTATTCTTATTTAAAAAAAAAAAAGAAAATTGTAGATGCACTTTTTATTTTTGGCAAAGAAATGCACCGCTCACACAAGCAGCAGGAACCTCTCCCTACACCAGTATGAGATGATTTTAGAACAATAATCTGTCTTTCACAGCACCGACAGGAACCTGTCCCTACTGCACTATGAGATGATTTTAGAACAATAATCTCCCCCTCACAGCACCAACAGGAACCTCTCCCTAATGCAGTAGTAGTTGTTTTTAGAACGATAAAATCTCCCTCAAAGCACCAACAGGAACCTGGCCCTAATGCAGTTGTAGTTGTTTTTAGAATGATAAACTGTCCCTCAGAGGACCAACAGGAACCTGGCCCTAATGCAGTAGTAGTTGTTTTTAGAACGATAATCTCTCCCTCAAAGCACCAACAGGAACCTGGCCCTATTGCAGTAGTAGTTGTTTTTAGAATGATAAACTTTCCCTCAGAGCACCAACAGGAACTTGGCCCTAATGCAGTAGTAGTTGTTTTTAGAACAACAAACTCTCCCTCAAAGCACCAACAGGAACCTGGCCCTAATGCAGTAGTAGTTGTTTTTAGAACTATAATCTCTCCCTAAAAGCACCAACAGGAACCTGGCTCTAATGCAGTAGTAGTTGTTTATGGAACGATAAACTCTCCCTCAAAGCACCTACAGGAACCTGGCCCTAATGCAGTTGTAGTTGTTTTAGAACAATAAACTGTCCCTCAGAGCACCAACAGGAACCTGGCCCTAATGCAGTTGTAGTTGTTTTTAGAATGATAAACTGTCCCTCAGAGCACCAACAGGAACCTGGCCCAAATGCGGTAGTAGTTGTTTTTAGAACGATAAACTCTCCCTCAAAGCACCAACAGGAACCTGGCCCTAATGCAGTAGTAGTTGTTTTTAGAATGATAAACTTTCCCTCAAAGCACAAACAGGAACCTGGCCCTAATGCAGTATTAGTTGTTTTTAGAACGATAAACTGTCCCTCAGAGCACCAACAGGAACCTGGCCCTAATGCAGTAGTAGTTGTTTTTAGAACAATAATCTCTCCCTCAAAGCACCAACAGGAACCTGGCCCTAATGCAGTTGTAGTTGTTTTTAGAACGATAAACTGTCCCTCAGAGCACCAACAGGAACCTGGCCCTATTGCAGTAGTAGTTGTTTTTAGAACGATAATCTCTCCCTCAAAGCAGAAACAGGAACCTGGCCCTATTGCAGTAGTAGTTTTTTTTAGAATGATAAACTCTCCCTCAAAGCACCTACAGGAACCTGGCCCTAATGCAATTGTAGTTGTTTTTAGAACGATAAACTGTCCCTCAGAGCACCAACAGGAACCTGGCCCTAATGCGGTAGTAATTGTTTTTAGAAGGATAATCTCTCCCTCAAAGCACAAACAGGTACCTGGCCCTATTGCAGTAGTAGTTGCTTTTAGAACGATAATCTCTCCCTCAAAGCACCAACAGGAACCTGGCCCTAATGTAGTAGTAGTTGTTTTTAGAACGATAAACTCTCCCTCAAAGCACCTACAGGAACCTGGCCCTAATGCAGTTGTAGTTATTTTAGAACGATAAACTGTCCCTCAGAGCACCAACAGGAACCAGGCCCTAATGCAGTTGTAGTTGTTTTTAGAACGATAAACTGTCCCTCAAAGCACCAACAGGAACCTGGCCCTAATGCAGTAGTAGTTGTTTTTAGAACGATAATTTCTCCCTCAAAGCACCAACAGGAACCTGGCCCTAATGCAGTAGTAGTTGTTTTTAAAATGGTAAACTCTCCCTCAGAGCACCAACAGGAACCTGGCCTCAATGCAGTAGTAGTTGTTCTTAGAACGATAAACTCTCCCTCAAAGCATCAACAGGACCTGGCCCTAATGCAGTTGTAATTGTTTTTAGAACGATAAACTGTCACTCAGAGCACCAACAGGAACCTGGCCCTAATGCAGTTGTAGTTGTTTTTAGAAAGATAAACTCTCCCTCAGAGCATGAACAGGAACCTGGCCCGAATGCAGTAGTATTTGTTTTTAGAACAATAATCTCTCCCTCAAAACACCAACAGGAACCTGGCCCTAATGCAGTTGTAGTTGTTTTTAGAACGATAAACTGTCCCTCAGAGCACCAACAGGAACCTGGCCCTAATGCAGTAGTAGTTGTTTTTAGAACAATAATCTCTCCCTCAAAGCACCAACAGGAACCTGGCCCTAATGCAGTTGTAGTTGTTTTTAGAATGATAAACTGTCCCTCAGGGCACCAACAGGAACCTGGCCCTAATGCAGTAGTAGTTGTTTTTAGAACGATAATCTCTCCCTCAAAGCAGAAACAGGAACCTGGCCCTATTGCAGTAATAGTTGTTTTTAGAATGATAATCTCTCCCTAAAAGCACCAACAGGAATCTGGCCTTAATGCAGTTGTAGTTGTTTTTAGAACGATAAACTCTCCCTCAAAGCACCAACAGGAACCTGGCCCTAATGCAGTAGTAGTTGTTTTTAGAACGATAAACTCTCCCTCAAAGCACCAAAAGGGAACCTGGGCCTAATGCAGTAGTAGTTGTTTTTAGAACGATATACTGTCCCTCAGAGCACCAACAGGAACCTTGCCCTAATGCAGTAGTAGTTGTTTTTAGAACGATAAACTCTCCCTCAAAGCACCAACAGGAACCTGGCCCTAATGCAGTTGTAGTGGTCTTTAGAACGATAAACTGTCCCTCAGAGCACCAACAGGAACTTGGCCCTAATGCAGTAGTAGTTGTTTTTAGAACGATAAACTTTCCCTCAGAGCACCAACAGGAACCTGGCCCTATTGCAATAGTAGTTGTTTTTAGAACGATAATCTCTCCCTCAAAACGCCAACAGGAACCTGGCCCTAATGCAGTTGTAGTTATTTTTAGAACGATAAACTGTCCCTCAGAGCACCAACAGGAACCTGGCCCTAATGCAGTAGCAGTTGTTTTTAGAACGATAAACTCTCCCTCAAAGAACCAACAGGAAGCTGGCCCTAATGCAGTAGTAGTTGTTTTTAGAACGATAAACTGTCCCTCAGAGCACCAACAGGAACCTGGCCCTAATGCAGTTGTAGTTGTTTTTAGAACGATAAACTGTCCCTCAGAGCACCAACAGGAACTTGGCCCTAATGTAGTAGTAGTTGTTTTTAGAACAATAAACTCTCCCTCAAAGCACCAACAGGAACCTGGCCCTAATGCAGTAGTAGTTGTTTTTAGAACTATAATCTCTCTCTAAAAGCACCAACAGGAACCTGGCTCTAATGCAGTAGTAGTTGTTTATGGAATGATAAACTCCCCCTCAAAGCACCTACAGGAACCTGGCCCTAATGCAGTTGTAGTTGTTTTAGAACGATAAACTGTCCCTCAGAGCACCAACAGGAACCTGGCCCTAATGCAGTTGTAGTTGTTTTTAGAATGATAAACTGTCCCTCAGAGCACCAACAGGAACCTGGCCCTAATGCGGTAGTAGTTGTTTTTAGAACGATAAACTCTCCCTCAAAGCACCAACAGGAACCTGGCCCTAATGCAGTAGTAGTTGTTTTTAGAATGATAAACTTTCCCTCAAAGCACCAACAGGAACCTGGCCCTAATGCAGTATTAGTTGTTTTTAGAACGATAAACTGTCCCTCAGAGCACCAACAGGAACCTGGCCCTATTGCAGTAGTAGTTGTTTTTAGAACGATAATCTCTCCCTCAAAGCAGAAACAGGAACCTGGCCCTATTGCAGTAGTAGTTGTTTTTAGAATGATAAACTTTCCCTCAGAGCACCAACAGGAACTTGGCCCTAATGCAGTAGTAGTTGTTTTTAGAACAATAAACTCTCCCTCAAAGCACCAACAGGAACCTGGCCCTAATGCAGTAGTAGTTGTTTTTAGAACTATAATCTCTCCCTAAAAGCACCAACAGGAACCTGGCTCTAATGCAGTTGTAGTTGTTTATGGAACGATAAACTCTCCCTCAAAGCACCTACAGGAACCTGGCCCTAATGCAGTTGTAGTTGTTTTAGAACGATAAACTGTCCCTCAGAGCACCAACAGGAACCTGGCCCTAATGCAGTTGTAGTTGTTTTTAGAATGATAAACTGTCCCTCAGAGCACCAACAGGAACCTGGCCCATATGCGGTAGTAGTTGTTTTTAGAACGATAAACTCTCCCTCAAAGCACCAACAGGAACCTGGCCCTAATGCAGTAGTAGTTGTTTTTAGAATGATAAACTTTCCCTCAAAGCACCAACAGGAACCTGGCCCTAATGCAGTATTAGTTGTTTTTAGAACGATAAACTGTCCCTCAGAGCACCAACAGGAACCTGGCCCTATTGCAGTAGTAGTTGTTTTTAGAACGATAATCTCTCCCTCAAAGCAGAAACAGGAACCTGGCCCTATTGCAGTAGTAGTTGTTTTTAGAATGATAAACTCTCCCTGAAAGCACCTACAGGAACCTGGCCCTAATGCAGTAGTAGTTGTTTTTAGAATGATAAACTGTCCCTCAGAGCACCAACAGGAACCTGGCCTTAATGCAGTAGTAGTTGTTTTTAGAACGGTAATCTCTCCCTCAAAGCACAAACAGGAACCTGGCCCTATTGCAGTAGTAGTTGATTTTAGAACGATAAACTCTCCCTCAAAGCACCTACAGGAACCTGGCCCTAATGCAGTAGTAGTTGTTTTTAGAACGATAAACTGTCCCTCAGAGCACTAACAGGAACCTGGCCCTAATGCAGTTGTAGTTGTTTTTAGAATGATAAACTGTCCCTCAGAGCACCAACAGGAACCTGGCCCTAATGCAGTAGTAGTTGTTTTTAGAATGATAAACTCTCCCTCAAAGCACCTACAGGAACCTGGCCCTAATGCAGTTGTAGTTGTTTTTAGAACGATAAACTGTCCCTCAGAGCACCAACAGGAACCTGGCCGTAATGCAGTTGTAGTTGTTTTTAGAACAATAAACTGTCCCTCAGAGCACCAACAGGAACCTGGCCCTAATGCAGTAGTAGTTGTTTTTAGAACGATAAACTCTCCCTCAAAGCACCAACAGGAATCTGGCTCAATGCAGTTGTAGTTGTTTTTAGAACGATAAACTGTCCCACAGAGCACCAACAGGAACCTGGCCCTAATGCAGTAGTAGTTGTTTTTAGAACGATAATCTCTCCCTCAAAGCACAAACAGGAACCTGGCTCTATTGCAGTAGTAGTTGTTTTTAGAACGATAAACTATCCCTCAAAGCACCAACAGGAACCTGGTCCTAATGCAGTAGTAGTTGTTTTTAGAACGATAATCTCTCCCTCAGAGCACAAACAGGAACCTGGCCCTAATGCAGTTGTTTTTTTTTTTAGAACGATAAACTCTCCCTCAAAGCACCAACAGGAACCTGGCCCTAATGCAGTAGTTGTTGTTTCTAGAATGATAAACTCTCCCTCAGAGCACCCACAGAAACGGTTCCCTAATGCAGTAGTAGATGGTTTGAGAATGAGAATCTCTCCCTCAGAGCAACAACAGGAATGTTTCCCTAATGCACTATAAGATGTTTCTGAACGCTAATGTGTTGCTCACAGGACCGCAATGAAGGTCTCCCTAATGCAGTCTTAGATAGTTGTGAACGCTAATCTTTCCCTCACAGCAGCAGCATGAAGCTCTTTCTATTCTAGTCTGAGACGATCTGACACGCTGCGCTACGTGACTCCAGCCCCATATAGAGGCTGGGTCACATGATGCACTGGCCAATCACAGCCATGCCATTAGTAGGCATGGCAGCTATAGAAAAGGCGCCAAAAATACCCGAATACCGAACCCAATCACAAACTTTATTTTTAATGTCCGGGATCGGGTTCGGGGCACGGACACCCCAAAGTCCGGCACGATCCCGAATTTTACAGTCCGGGTTCGCTCAACTCTAGTCTTTACTGTGCAATTTCTTAAGAATGGAAACAAACAGTAGCAGTATAACGAAATAGTAGACAAATATATCTCAAGTTCGTGTAATAACAACTGAAAATCAAGAGCAATAGAATTCATTGATACTGTCTGGCTGTTTTCAGGCGTCTCCTCAAGGCAAATAACTCCAAGAGCAGGGGCAAAACACTGTAATTGATTGACCACCACTCTACATAAATTTGGCTCTATGAGTCCAGGCAGAAGGTGGGCAGAGGAATGACCCTCACTTATGTCAGTCCTCTCCCTTCTGTCCCTTGACACCACAGTCCCAAAGAACCATAAACACTGCACCTGGTTCAGTGTTCAATGGTGTAACTCTCAAGTTCAGATTACCCTGCTCATACTCTACATATACTGAGCCTTGGATATATTTGTGTGCCCGTATGGCACCAGTGACTTCAGTCCCTTGAGGGGAGTTGGGTTGCAGTTCCTGGAAGAATGAAGGCCTTGACTCTCCAGCTAGTTGCTTTAGTTGGTGCACTTAGGTGGCCTGTTTAGTGGAGTGAAAATACAGTATGCTGGCAGTATTCTGGAAGCAAGGTGGACACTGTGACTGCTTAACAGGGTGTATAGGCAAAATAGGCAACATTGTCTGCATGCAGTGTCTCTGTATCTCTGTAAAATGGGCAAGTGCCTGCTCACCATCCTGCGAAAAAAGCCCAAGTGAAGTGTCCTGGAACAAGCAGGCTCTTTGGGTTGCCTGATTGGCCCTCTCACAACCAAAATGCTTCATACGCTCAGCATTTAAATTACACTAAATTTTGGATGTGGCTTATAGGGCATGTGGTAAATAGAGTCTGAGAGGACTTACATGTGAAGAATGTGGTAATGATAAATAGGAAATGTAGGTAGGGCAGTGTACAGGGGTCAGTAGTATGTAGGGCAGTGTATGGAGGTCAGTAGTATGTAGGGCAGTGTACAGGGGTCAGTAGTATATAGGGCAGTGTACATGGGTAAGTAGTATGTAGGGCAGTGTACAGAAGTCAGTAGTATTTAGCGCAGTGCACAGGGGTCAGTAGTATGTAGGACAGTGTACAGAGGTCAGTAGTATGTAGGGCAGCGTACAAAGGTCAGTAGTATATAGGGCAGTGCACTGGGGTCAGTAATATATAGGACAGTGTACGGAGGTCAGTAGTATGTAGGGCAGTGTACAAGGATCAGTAGTTTGTAGGGCAGTGCACAGGGGTCAGTAGTATGTAGGAAAATGTAAGGAGGTCAGTAGTGTGTAGGGCAGTGTATGGAGGTCAGGAGTATGTAGGGCAGTGTACAGGGATCAGTAATATGTATGGCAGTGTACAGGGATCAGTAGTATGTATGGCAGTGTACAGTGGTCAGTAGTATGTAGGGCAGTGTACAGAGGTCAGCAGTATGTAGGCAGTGTACAGGGGTCAATAGTATGTAGGGCAGTGTACAGGGGTCAGTAGTATGTAGGTCAGTGTATGGAGGTCAGTAGTATGTAGGGCAGTGTACGGAGGTCCGTAGTGTGTAGGGCAGTGTTTGGAGGTCTGTAGTGTGCGGGGTAGCTTTTAGAGGTCCAAAGTATGTAGGGAATCCCAGTACAGCCATTAGTCCTCCTAGGATACACACAACCCACCTCCGCCCCCCCACCCCAAAAAAAGAAATAAAAAGAAAAAAAAGGCCCCCATCAGCCATTAGTTTCCATACCACCCACTGACACCCCCCTTCCACAAAAAAATAAATAAAAGACCTCAGACCCCCAACCACAAAGTCCCTCCCCAGATCACATGAATAGCTGGAGCAGGCATTTAAATTAGCTGACTTGAGCTTGGCGATAGCGATAGATGGCACTGGCTTCGACTCTGGCTGGGCCAGTTGGTTCTGCTGGCCTCTCTGCTCCATCCAGGTGGGTGGTTCGCCTCTGGCGTCCACAGTCCTCTGCTCCACAACACCTCGCTTTATTGAAGGCCTCTGGCTGCCCGCACGCTCCAGGTCTCTCTCCTCCTCCGGCTGGGCTTAGTGTCCATCCCTGCTCCTCTGTGATCACCCCCAGCTGGCCATGCTCCCTCTCAGCACTGACCAATCTGGACAGGCAGCACCTGACTTCCTGGAGATGGGGAGGAGGTAGGGGAGAGATGACCGTGTTTTGTTTCCCTGGTGGGATTTTCCCTGGCTGGTCGATTTTCGGGATTCTGCCCAGGACAATCACAAAGTGGGATATGGGCCGGATTTTCGGGACTGTCCTGAACAATTTTGCACTGTTGGCAACTATGGTTACGGTGGAGTAACTCAAAAGATGAGATACTGAAGCTGGGACTGTTTTGTGTCATCATTTGTGAACAGATAAGAATTGCAGAGACATCAAATTTACATGATTGAGTCATCTTTGAATCATCATCTTAGCCCCAGAAATAGATGCTGACCATGGATGATGCTTGAACAAAGATGGTGCTATCCTTATGAAGAGGGAAGCATAAGAAGACATTATAAGGGCATTGCTATGTTCGCTGTGAGAGGCAATAATATGAGTTCTATATATAAAACATTAATTAATTGAATATCACAGGTTTTCATGCATGCTGCATGAATTCTGGCCACATTTTCTCTAAGGCTCCATTTACACAGGATGCTGTTTCAACCTCCCATTAATGACTTTTTTTGACAGCTAGAAGCTGGCGTCTAAAACGGCTCTTTTGCTGCATTTTGCATGCCATGTACGCGCCTAGAAGCGTTTTTTAAAATGGAAACGCCTGTAAACAAAGCGCTCCTAGATGCGAATTACCGCATTTAGGCGCGTTTACAAGCTGTTTGGTGTTTCAAATGCCTCTGAACTGGCTTCTGGACCCATTTTTTTGGGTTCCAAAAAAAGCCTCTAAACTCAACTGCCTGGAAACGACCTTAAAGGACCCTGTGTAAATGTACTGATAAGATAACATAGAAGAGAGTTCAGGGACAGCTGAAAAAAACGCCCAAATGCCTCTAAACGTCCGTTTACCAGCAGCAGTGTAAATGAGGCCTTATAGGGTATTTTCTATGATCATCAGCTCTATCTAGTGGCCAAAATGGGGTATAGTTTTCTGAAATCCCTCAATGAGAAAATATACAACATTTTGATATAAATTTGATACTGAATCAACTTTAAATTATGATAGTTGCCTGTCTTTATTTCTGTAAATACAAGGTTCCTTTTAAAAATAAGGCATACACTTAAAGCAGTCACTGGTAAAAAAGAATTAATGGCAGCTTAGTTTGCAGTCACAGCATTGTCTCCACATGGTTGAACCTGTAGTTAACCACAGCCTAAAACCCACTTCCTGAAACATGTATTTCATAGATATTTATTGTATACTTTATATATTTATACATAAGCCATGGATTTCTTCCCATAAAAACATTTAAAATTTAAATGTGAATTTGGAAACAACAACTGTAACCTGTAATAATATTAATTACTCAATAAAGATTTTCTATTGTCCTTCTTGAATCATTTCGCTGGGAACCGACTGTTTGATGAGAGGTAGAAAGAAAAAACACGCCTGACTTTGCTTGACATAGCTTGACATCTTTAACCTTATGGAAATGTTTATTAAGTTATTTATTTATAGCAAGCACAAATATATCTTATCCGAGACAGGATGTCTTGCGAGGTCTTGGTCACACCATAATAAAATACAGGGGCAAAATAAATTATGGACACAATATATCACAAAACCAAAGTAGTTATAAGTGTAGTTAAAAAGTAAGAGAACCTCAGGAGCCAAGGGAAATATTGCTCTGATGTCTTCCTTTACTTTCTTGAGTGCTTACTGTGGAAATCTATTCTAAGATTCTAAGTTTTCTTTCATAAATAAACTGCATTAAACAAAATGGTTTTACATTGTTGGAAACTTTTGTTTAAGTAGATGTAGACCCTTTATGACCTTGCTTAGTTTGCTAAAGCTCTGAGTAATGTGAACTTCCATTTTTTTAAAGGAAATATTTTTCACCTTTTTTCCTTCCTTTGTAGCATCTCAGTGCTGCTGATCTCCTGCAGCCCCTTTGCAACCTTCCTTCTGTTTTCGTGTTTTGCAGCAATGACTGCATGCTGTTTCACAGGGTGGTTTTCTTGATGATAAAAACCGCAAACCATGCTTGCGTAATGTGCTGAAAGAACCATTTACAGTCTCCTTAAGATACATGAGACAATGCAGGAGAAGAATTGGGAGATAGGAACAGAGCATTAATAACTGTATAAAATACAAAACAAACACGTGCATATATAAGTGAAAAAGAATCCAGATTAGTCTTCCAAAACACAGCAGCGACACTTTGCAGAAAGGGTATGTTCAATCCACTTTGACAATAGCCAAGTGAGCCTTCACCAACCACAAGCAACAGACTTTTACCAGACCAGGAGGACTCCACTAGAATCAAATCAGCATACATATGACAATCCCATCAAGCAGAGATCCAATTCATATTGTTTGGCTGGAGTTTAGCAGTATATCTCCTGAATCCAATCAATGGTAACATCAATGGCAACTATAAATACACAAAATTCCACATACAATCAAAATGGAAGAATCAATATAGTGTAAAACTGTCTAAAAGGTTTTATTGCACTTCAAAATATGAATACTACTCACATAAATAAAAACAATATTCGCTTTGTATGCACATCAACATGAACAATCCCAAGATGCATGATAGAGGTTCCAAACATTGCTTCATAAAAATGACTGGTCCAAGTAGGCATGGCGACATCCCATGTGTTAGCTCCGCCCAACACGTTTCATCATATATAACATCATCGGGAACATAAACCCCAGGAACAGAGCATTATCACCCTGTAAAAGGTACCTAAACAGATCTTTGCAGCATAATCCCTTTATTTGTAATAAAAACTGCATATTTATAAATATTAAAATATTTCTTCTGAAAATACATTGGCCTGTTTAGGTGGAAGTTCACCCTAGAATTACTTAAGCAGCCATATAACACATGTACCTTGATAAATACATGACACCATGTTTGACATTTGCTCTGGTAGTCCACTAACTCATGCTGTTGTTCAGCCAGGGCTGTCTTTTTTTTATCTCAAGTTTTTATTTTAAAAAAAAAGTAAATTTACAAACATTTGTTAAGTCCAAAGAGATTACAGTGAATATATCCTTAGAACACATTTACATGTCCATTTCTATACATCAGCTCAAGGTTTTCAGGTCGAAATATGCACCTACATCATTTACTGTTTTATTATCAACTCCACCCGCCCCATCTGCAATATCTCACTTGTTATACCTGAGTAATCACAAAATTCTATCCAGGATTAAATCAACTGGGGATAGCCCTGGCGTATTCAACAAGGGTGACCATACTGCTTGGTATTTGCCTGGGCGTCCTCTATGTTGGAAAAGAAACTTCTCCAGACGTAGTATCGTGCCCATCTGTGCCACCCACTCCTTCCACAATGGAGGCTCAATCGACTTCCAATGTCGAAGGATCAGGATATGGGCCTGAAACAGCGCCCTGGCTATGGCTTGTTTGGCTACCTCCTCCACCTGAAGATCATCTATAATACCTAAAAGGCAATGTTTAGGATCCATGCCAACATCAACTCCAAATACTCTGGAAAGGGTATTGGTAACCTTCTTCCAATGTACAGTATATGTAGTTTTGAGCATCTCCATAAAAGATGAATCAAATCTCCATGATCCTGGGAACATCTGGTACATATAGGGTCCTCTCTCTTCCCCATTTTAAATTGTCTTGCTGGTGTGAGGTGAACTCTTAGCAGAATGTATAACTGAGAAAGTCTTTGGGTAACATTCAGAGAGCACATGTGTACTGCCTGCATGGCCTCTTTCTATTGTTCCTCCTCAAAGGCACCCACATCCTGCTCCCATCTATGCTCTGCTCTCAAAGAAAATCCTTCACAAAGTTTAACAACATGTAATAGCACCTGGAGATAAATCCCTTGTATATTTCCACCTCCGACTGTGCCCTAATGGCGTGTTGTAACTGTAGATAATAATAATAAATGGATTGGGTGAGATTAAATTTAGCTTGTAGGCTAGTAAAAGAGCACAATTGACTATTGTCTAAATATATGAGACAGGTACGTTATACCAAAATACTTCCATCTAGCCCCGTATTGTAATGATTTCAGCTCTGGGTAGTGCCCATTATCCCAAATTGGGCTAAATCTAGTGAACCCATTGAATAATCTCTTGCATCTGCCTTGTCCTGTTCCAAATCATTTGCATGAGTGCGTTGGTAGGCAAAAGTTTATTGTACTTGCTGAATGCTAATGCCTCCAGTCCCATCTCAGTCCCTCTCCTCCCTGTCACATGGTACAATATGTGGGCAGTGGGATCTGCACCAACACTCTCCTGAGACATGATGCGAGCGATATGCTGCAGCTGGGCTGCTAAGTAGCAGTGGAGGCTGATGTATAAGGGGCACTTGGGCGTCGCCTCCACGCCGCTGACATGAAGGAAAAAAAAAGTCAGCCTGGCCCCCCCTGCAGGAGGTGCCGTTATATTGACTTTTCTTTTTTTTTTTACTCAGCTCCTTGCTGTCAGCTGACAGCAAGTAGTAGTCAGTCATTAAAGTCTATGTGTGTGCGCTGAACAGGCACACACACATAGCCTGATTGGCTGCCCCCTGAGCCATCAGAGCCAATGACTCTCTGTCATTGGATGCTGTAGGCGGGGGGGTGGGACTATGGCGGATGTGCTGGCTGCGTGATTACTCACGCAAGTGCAGCACTCCGCCGGGACTTCCGCAGACCACTCCACTATCAGCATGCTCCCCGCAAGCGCTGCCTCTGCACACGATCAGCCCGCTCTCCGCATGCTGAACTCTGCACGATCCTGCCTGCCTGCCAGCCTGCCTATTAGATGGGGTAAGTACGCGACTTTGGGGGGTGGGGGGTTGCCGCCGCCAGCCCCTATCTGTGACCCTGTATACCCCTATCTGGTGACTGTATACTCCTATCTGGGACCCTGTATACTGCTATCTGGGACTTTGTATACTGTGATATGGTGACTCTGTATACAGCGGCATGGTGCTCTGTATACTGTGACATAGTGCTCTGTATACTGCCACATGGTGCTCTGTATACTGCAACACAGTGCTCTGTATACTGTGATATGGTGCTCTGTATACTGTGATATGGGGACTCTGTATACTGCTATATGGTGCTCTATATACTGCGACATGGTGCGCTGTATACTGCGACATGGTGCTCTGTATACTGTGACATGGTGTCCTCTATACTGCGATATGGTGCTCTGTATACTGCGACATGGTGCCCTGTATACTGCGATATGGTGCTCTGTATACTGCAATATGGTGCACTGTATACTGCAACATGGTGCTCTGTATACTGCGATATGATGCTCTGTATACTGCGATATGGTGCTCTGTATACTGGGATATGGTGCTCTGTATACTGCTATATGGTGACTCTGTGAGTGTATACCCCTATCTGGTGACTCTGTATACTCCTATCTGGTGATGCTGTATACCACTATTTGGTGATGCTGTATACCCTATCTGGCGATGCTGGGCTGTATACTCCTGACACAAGGGGTGGAAACTATAAGGGGTGGGGCAAAAAGGAAGGACGGGGTCTGGCGCCCCCCCATCCTAAAATTTCACTTAGACAGCCATGTGAATGATCTAAATATGGAATTAGTAATCCAAAAGATTTTGAAGGGAATGACCATTGGGGTATTATGAAGTACGTACAGTAGTTGTGGCATAAGGATAATTTTTATTTTATTTATACATATATTCTCTCCAACCTCCCTAAGAATTGCTGTGATCTACCAGCCTCCTGGGCCACTGTGAGCTTTCCTTGATGAATTTTCTGCCTGGCTACCCTACTTTCTCTCTTCTGAAATTCCCACAATCCTTCTTGGTTCCCGGTTAACACTAACACTACTGCTACTTCTAAACTTCTTAGTCCAACCTTCTCATTTGACCTGAAGCAAAACGTACAGGCTTCTACTCACACTGATGGAAACATCCTTGACCTTGTATTCTCCTACCTATGCGCTCCATGCAACTTCTCCAACAATCCTTTTCCTCTCTCCGACCACCACCTTCGTAATTTCTCTCTCCCGGTCTTGCACCACCTTTCACTCCAATCGCCTAACCATCACCAGTAGAAACCTTTGCCAACTCAACACTTCTGTCCTCTATTCTGCTACTGACCACCTCTATGAAAAAATCTCACCCCTGTCCTGCCTCAACCAAGCAACTGCCGTCTACAATAAATCCCTGTCCTCCACCCTGGACAAGCTCGTTCCCCTCACCACACACAAAATCAGGCCTCGACCCCTACAACCCTGGCAAACAGACAACACCAGAAATCTCAAAAAGTGTAGTGGCGCCCTTGAGCTTCTGTGGCACAAGACTAAGTCTCTCAAAGACTTCAACCAACACAAATCTGCCCTTCAAAAATACAATTCTCACCTCCACACTGCTAAGCAGACCTATTTTACCACTCTTATTACTGTCTTCTCATCTAGTCCCCATCAACTCTTCTCTACCTTCAACTCCCTACTTCTTTCTCCACCGCTTCCATCCACTAACTCACTCTCTGCCCAGGGGATTGCTAATGACTTCAAAAACAAGATTGACACAATTCATGATGAAATCTCCACTCTACAGGCACCTTCCTCAGTTAACACCCCATGTCAACAAGCACAATCAACACTATCCTTATTCAAACCTGCTACTATAGACGAGGTTGCTAAACTCCTTTCTAACGCCCACCTAACCACCTGTCCCCTGGACCCTATTCCCTCTGAAATACTACGGTCACCCTCTAAATCTATCCTACACTCTCAAACTCACATCTTCAATCTCTCTTGTGGCATCTTCCCCATTGCTCTAAAACATGCATTGGTCACCCCCATACTCAAAAAGCCATCCCTGGACCCTACCGATCTTAACAATCTACGCCCTATCTCCTTGATCCCCTTTTCCTCCAAACCCCTCGAACGCCTGGTCTACGACCAACTGAGTGACCACCTTGTTAAGAATAACCTTCTTCACCCCCTTCAATCTGGATCTCGCCCTCAACACTCCACAGAAACTGCCCTTCTTAAACTCTCAAATCACCTACTAACCGCAAAAACCAATGGACACTACTCTGTACTCCTACTTCTGGACCTTTTGGCTGCCTTTGATACAATTGATCACCCCCTCCTCCTCAAAAAACTTTACTCTCTCGGTCTCCGAGGCTGTGTTCTTCGGTGGCTCTCGTCCTATCTATCCCAACGCACCTTCAGTGTCACATACAATTCTACTTCCTCCTCTCTTCCTTTCTCTGTCGGGGTCCCAAAAGGTTCTGTTCTTGGACCTCCCTTATTTTCAATATACACCTCTTCCCTGGACTGGCTGGCTACTACGCTGACGACACCCAAATCTACCTCTCCACCCCTGAACTCACTCCATCAGTCTCCTCACGCATCACTAACTTACCAACAGACATATCTGCCTGGATGTCACACCACTTCCTCAATCTCAACTTGTCCAAAACCAAACTCATAATATTTCCTCCCCCACCTGCCATTATGGCTCTACTCTGACACACCGCGATTTTTGTTCTGGAGATTTTACCATTGCCTGCGATACACCTGTTTTTATGCATCTAAATGTATAAACATCAATTACCTTTACTGTATTACGCTATTGGAGCCTTTTTCTTTTATGTATTATCCTGCATTCCGGTATGGAGATAAGATTGCCTGTGACCGAGACACAACAGTTGGGGTCTGGATACTCCCTGACGGCGCATTCTTATGTGGAAATAAAAAAGGCTCCTTCCGGTCTCCTGTAATAAGAGACAATCTCTCTTTGGTAAGCGCAATCACAGCATGGTGGTGGGATTTTTTCACAATACTTCCCAAAGCACGGTGGCACTAAGAGGATTTACGTACTATTTTCAAGATATGAACGAGGACTGTTTTTATTAATTCATCTTTGGACTTTTTATTACTCTTCATATGCACTATTGCTTTAGTAGTGGGTCTCTGCAATGACCAAGTTCACTCTATTCAAATAATCATTATTATTTGTATGATTGCTAGCGCAACACTTTTTTGCTTACTACCTTTAAATAGACTATCCCCCCTTCAGTCCCCCATGAATACTGCTGCAAGACTCATCCACCTTACAAACCGCTCAGTGTCTGCCACCCCTCTCTGCATATCCCTCTATTGGCTGCCACTCGCCCAACAAATTAAATTCAAAATACTAACAATAAGTTACAAAGCCATCCACAACTCTCCTCCTAGCTACATCACTAGCCTAGTCTCAAAATACCAACCTAATTGTCCTCTTCATTCCTCCCAAGACCTGCTGCTCTCCAGCTCCCTCATCACCTCCTCTCATATTTGCCTCCATGACTTATCCTGAGCCTCTCCCATCCTCTGGAATTCCTTACCCCAATATTTCAGGCTGTCCCCAAATCTATCCACTTTCAGGCGATCCCTGAAAACTTTTCTCTTCAGGGAAGCCTATCCTGCCGCCACCTAACAACTGCACTTTTATTTTCTTCATCAGCTCATCCCCCACAGCTATTGCCCTTTCGTATCACTTGACCCTCCCTCCTAGATTGTAAGCTCTAATAAGAAGGGCCCTCTGATTCCTCCTGTATTGATTTGTATTGTAATTGTACTGTCTGCCCTAATATTGTAAACTGTCAGCTCTATATAAATCCTGTATAATAATAATAAAAAAAAATAAAAAAACTTTGATTTTATCACATATATGGGTAAGCAGTGGCGCCAGGTTCAAATAAGCATAGTCTAGGGGTCTCGGGGTAAAATACAGTATGTAAGCAAATATTTAAACTTGGGTAATAGTGGTAAACTGTATAGGACTGAGCCTGGGGGATCAGGAGTTACATCCAAGGGCATAATGGATGATTTGGACCAGTTAATGGTGAGACTGGAATAGACTCCAAAGTTGGCTATGACTGTCATTGCTTCCCGAAGTGAGTCTGCGGAGTCCCCAGGTAGCATAGTATCATCCGCATATAACATAATTTTGTCCTGTATGTCCCTATATCTAAAGCCACAAATGGATGTATTGGACCAGATCAGGGTCGGTAAGGGCTCAATAGCTAAAGCAAAAAGGAGAGGTGATAGCGGACATCCCTGGTGGGTACCCCTGCCCAGGGAAAAAGGTATGGGAAATTCGTCCTGCCTCTCCAATTGCTGCTTGGGGGGAGCTATATAATAACTGTACCCAGGACAGAAAGCTTGCTCTTAAAACCAAATTTTTACATAGTCGCCCATAAATACTGCCATTCAACACCGTCGAAGGCCTTGTGTGCGTCTAATGACAGACGGGGAAGAATAACCTCTCCATACTGCTTATACACCTCCATGGGAAGGCCGTCATCACCTGGTACTTTAGAATTTGGGAACGAACTGGCCGCCAGCTACAGTTCCTCCAGTGTTATTGGAGAGTCTAATAATTTCCTGTGCGAATCTGACAATCGTGGCAGCTCCACCCCTTGTAAGAATGCATGTAGGGATTCTAGGGAATATTGTTGTTTAGATTGATATAGTTCGGAGTAAAATTCCACCAACTCATTCATAACCAACTCCGGAGAGTTTATCACAGTCCCTGCCTTAATGCGTAAAGCGCCTATAGAAGGAGAGGTCGGTTGTGATTGTACTATTCTCGCAAGTAGGCGGCCAGTCTGCTCCCCCACTTCATGAAAGGCCAATTTACTAAAGAAGCGCTTCTTATCCGCGGTCAAGGTGGTGAGAAAATCCAACCCCTCTTGTGCAGATTCCCATGCTTCTCAAGTGGTATCAGATGCATTGTCTATAAATTTCACCTCCAAATGACTCACCAGCTGCACAGCCTGTTCTGTTTGGGAGTCCGATGCCTTTTTAATAGTGGCTATTTCTGAGATTAATACTCCCCGCAGGATTGCCTTAAATGCATCCCAGGATGTGAGAGGATCCCAATGGTCAGCATTGGTACTCCAAAAAGATGCGATGCCTGTTTTGGATGGTATAATATTGAGCAAAAAGGCATTAAGCTTCCATGGGGCCCTCCCTAGAGTGGATATGGGCTTGGCATTTAAATAGACAAGGAGAATGATCTGATATGCCTCTCTGGGAATATTTCACATCCTGCACTAAGTGTAATACTTGTGGTGTACACAAGCATATACCAATACTAGATAGGGAGTGGTGAGTGTTGGAGAAGCAAAACAATTGCTTCTGTGAAGGATATCTACACTTCCATGGGTCCACCCACCCTACCTCCTCTACGAATTTCAGGAGTGCCGCACGGCGAGTTCCGTCTCCCAATAGTTTTGGGGGGTGTTTGTCCAGACCTGGATCAAGATAGCAATTAAGGTCCCCCACTAGATACAATGGAACCCCCCGGGCTGCCCAGCTGGTATGTCAATAATGTCCTCAAAACCTCAGAGTTAAATGGAGGCGGCTGTTAGGAAAACAATCTGTGGCTAAATCAGACTTTCTGAATCTATGCACGCATGTCTTGGATCTGCTAACCAGCGCAGGGGTCACTAAGGGTTAACAGTTGTGCTGGGTGATTGCATTGATTAAAGCCCAGCTGCCTTATTTAAACACCTCAGCAGCACACAGACTCTGCTGTCTGATCTATAGCGTGTGGTGTGTGTTCCTGATCTGCCTGTACTTTGATTACCTGTTCCTACGACCCGGCCTGCCTGACCTTGCTGATTTCCGCCTGCACCGACCCCTGGACTGCCTACGACCACCCTCCTGCCTAGCCCTCCTGTACTTCTGCTGCCCGCCTGTATGACGACCCTGCCTGAACCCGACCATCCATCTGCCTGCTCCTTCTGTACTGCACCGCCAGCCAGCTTCACGACCCGGCTTGTACGACCACGCTTCTTGTGCACGAGTGCACCTACGGACTTCCTATCTACACCAGTGACCCAGTCCGACCCTCGTGCCATCCTGCACTCCCGAGCCACCTGTCTACTCTACCAGGGGTTCCCGAGTCAGGGTCGTAAGGGAGGTTACCCACTGCATAAGACAGACTCATCCACCAGGTACGTGACAGTATCAGACACCCATGTCAGAGTCTGCGCAGGGGTCCTATCCAACAAATGAACTCTGTATTAATCTGGCCGGCCTTACTCGGGCGGTGAAGGCTCTGCAGGATGACTGGTCATGTACCTTTAAGGAGGGTTGGGCTCCTCCAGTCATCTGTCCTTCATCTATCCATTCAATTGTGTGTGCTTCCACTGTGAAGCCTCTTATATAGAGCTAGGTCTGCAGTATACAGGGAGCCTTGTCGTGGCCTGCAGCTTACACATACACTTGCAAATGTGTGTAACCAATCCCCTGTCTTTTAAACGCTGGACTGTTAGACAGGTAAATTTGGCTTGGTGGCAGACTGGTCCGCAGGTTGAGCTTGGAACCTTTTTTGTTTTTTGCTTTTGTCTGTATTTGCCTTTCCAGAAGAGCTCCTTGCTGTAGTGGCCAGTTATAGATGGGCGACAGTGACCTTGTTTTTTGTGTAGTCACTACTTTTGGTGCCATACCAGCGCCGCAGCCACCATGTGGCCACGGCTGGGTGTCTGGTCATGTACCTTTAAGGAGGGTTGGGCTCCTCCAGTCACCTGTCCTTCATCTATCCATTCAATTGTGTGTGCTTCCACTGTGAAGCCTCTTACATAGAGTTAGGTCTGCAGTATACAGGGAGCCGAGATATATTCTCCGAAGTGTCACCTTCGTGTGTGTTAACTTACCTATCTACTTCCT
>BLSH010450231.1:112633-138594 GCA_018402905.1 Glandirana rugosa | reverse complement strand
GCCCCTTGGGGGGGGGGCAATGTTAGGAAGAGAATCTGTGGCTAAATCAGACTTTCTGAATCTATGCACGCATGTCTTGGATCTGCTAACCAGCGCAGGGGTCACTAAGGGTTAACAGTTGTGCTGGGTGATTGCATTGATTGAAGCCCAGCTGCCTTATTTAAACACCTCAGCAGCACACAGACTCTGCTGTCTGATCTACAGCGTGTGGTGTGTGTGTTCCTGATCTGCCTGTACTTTGATTACCTGTTCCTACGACCCGACCTGCCTGACCTTGCTGATTCCCGCCTGCACCGACCCCTGGACTGCCTACGACCACCCTCCTGCCTAGCCCTCCTGTACTTCTGCTGCCCGCCTGTTGACGACCCTGCCTGCACCCGACCATCCATCTGCCTGCTCCTTCTGTACTGCACCGCCAGCCAGCTTCACGACCCGGCCTGTACGACCACGCTTCTTGTGCACGAGTGCACCTACGGACTTCCTATCTACACCAGTGACCCAGTCCGACCCTCGTGCCATCCTGCACTCCCGAGCCACCTGCCTACTCTACCAGGGGTTCCCAAGTCAGGGTCGTAAGGGAGGTTACCCACTGCATAAGACAGACTCATCCACCAGGTACGTGACAGTGGCACATACACAAATGCTAATATACATTTAAGTTGAATGATATGACACTTCACAAATACATATCTGCCTTCAGTGTCCACTAGTTTGTCAAAAACCTGGAAGTCCAGGCAAGATGAATCAAAACACTCACACCCGGGGAGAAGAAGGTATGAGTGTAATGAAATGCCTATCCTACCAAGGCAAAGTTTAGACAGAAGAGTGTGTCCACGGTAAGGTGAGTTTCCTGTAAAGCGCAAATGTTTTCTGAGGGCAGTAGAATGGCAGCCATCAAAAGACCCAGTACAATAGAGTTGTCAGATAATAATACTGTACAGGTGGCACTTATGGGTGGCACTTATGGGGCTCCCAAGCACATGGCCCGGGCAAGGCAAACTGACAGTGGGTGAGGTCCATTCTCCAATGATACAGCCATAGTTGACACAATTCCAGTCGATGACTAGTGTAGTACCAGTCTCTAGGGACTCTGTGTGTACATCCCGTGGTGGGAAAAACAGTGGGTGGTAAGCAGGGTTTACACAAACCCTGCTTCTGTGGTTAATCTCTGAGCTGCTGACAGGAGGAGGGGGGTGAGTGGGGAGTTACACAGACAACTAGCCTATTGCCTCTCCCTTGTTACAGCGCATTCGGCTGCATGCGCAATAAACTAGCGGAGAGGACAGGCTCTCGAGTAAGGGAAGAAAAAGGAGCAGTTGCCCAGCCACACTGGGAAAACTATTTGTGGGCAGCTCAGGCTCAAGTGGCAGCTGCTTTGGGCCTCACAACAATGACTGGGCTTGAGGCAGCTCCCATTTTTGCCCTGTGTGAAACACCGCCATGTGCTCAGCCTCTTCATGCAATCAAATTTTTTTATGAAGATGTAGATACAGTTGCACTCATAAGTTTACATACCATGTCAGAATTTATAATTTCTTGGCCATTTTTCAGAGAATATGAATGTTAACACAAAAACATGAAGCCATTTATTATGAGTCAACTTAATTTACTCTTTTTAAATCATAATGACAACAGAAACTATCCAAATGACGCTGATCAAAAGTTTACATACCCTGGTGATTTTGACCTGATAACATGCACACAAGTTGGGACAAAGGGGTTTGAATGGCTATTAAAGGTAACAATCCTCACCTGTGATCTGTTTGCTTGTAATTAGTGTGTGTGCATAACAGGTCAATGAGTTTCTGGATTCTGAGTCATGGGGAAAGCAAAAGAATTGTCAAAGGATCTGTGGGAAAAGGTAGTTGAACTATAGAAAACAAGAAAGGGATATAAAAAGATATCCAAAGAATTGAGAATTCCAATCAGCAGTGTTCAAACTCTAATCAAGAGGTGGAAAATATGGGGTTCTGTTGAAACCAAACCACGGTCAGGTAGACCAACTAAAATTTCAGCCACAACTGCCAGAAAAATTGTTCGGGATGCAAAGAATAACCCACAAATAATTTCAGGTGAAATACAGGACTCTCTGAAAACATATGGTGTGGTTGTTTCAAGATGCACAATAAGGAGGCACTTGAAGAAAGATGGGTTACGTGGTCAAGTTGCCAGAAGAAAGCCATTACTACACAAATGCCAAAAAGTATTCCGCTTACAATACGCCAAACAGCACAGAGACAAGCCTCAAACCTTCTGGCACAAAGTCATTTGGAGTGATGAGACCAAAATTGAACTTAATACCGTGCATTGCCCCCTTTAACATCAATGACAGCGTGAAGTCTTTTGTGGTATTTGTGGATGAGGCTCTTTATCTTCTCTATTTCAAAAAGTTTATTGGGTTTCACAGAAGAAAAAAAGGATTCAAATGGTCCCATTCAGTACAGAAACAATTACAGAGGATCAAGGTTTAGATGCATCGGAACATTACTGCTATTGTACATATTCAGGCTTTACAGTTGAGAAGCGGGAACAAATAAAAGAGATAGCTTGAGTAAATAACTACCAGAGTGGCAGATGATAAAAAAAGAGACGAGACAGAGGAGAGAGGTGTCGCCGTCTCTCACAGGCACCCCTTTGGGAGCAAACTGTGCCCTAGAAAGAGGGCGACCCTAGCACACTTGTTATTATCCAGCTGTCTCTGGCTAGGACTGTCCTAAGGTAAGTTATGCAGAATGTTTTGTCAGGCAAATCCCGCTGTGTCTAGTAGGACTTCTGGGTCCGCAGATGCTGGGGGTACCGTTCCACTGATGAGCAGCCAGATAATCTGCTTGCGTGCCAGTATCAAGCCTAGATTATAAATGGGACAAATATCTTAGAAAAATGGTACAAGGATAGTGGATCTAGGGGAATAAGACGAGGAAAGAAGAGGGGAAAAGAAAGAGGGGGAAAGGGGATCTCGGGGGGGGGGGGGGTTTGGCCTTCCATAGGAAGGTGGGGGTTATTCCCCGCAGTGGGGTTATGTAAGTTCAAGGGGTCAGGAAGCTACGGTCAAAGCTAGAGGGTACAAAGTGTTCTATCTAGGGATTCCACATTTTTTCTTGTGCTGCGGTTTTGCCTAGGATGACTGCCTCTATTCGAGTGTGTATCATGGCTCTTGTGACTCTATTTTTGGTGTCAGTGGTGTTGAGGTTCAGTGTTTTCCACGCCTTCGCTATCGTTTGTTTTGCTGCAATTGTGACCTGCAGGAGAAGTTTGAATTGGGTCTTAGTAATATCTGCGGGTTTCTTATTTGAAAGGGCCACCGTCGGTTCAGGAGGGATTGGCCTGTCAAATAGGGTTGATATTATCTGAACAATTTGTACCCAGAAAGTTTTTACCAGGGGGCAGGTCCACCAAATGTGGAGATGTGTGCCTCGCTCAAGGCAGCCACGGAAGCAGAGGGGGGGAGTATGTAGGAATAAATTTGGATATTCTGGCCGGGACCAGGTACCACAGCATGAGCACCTTATAATTAGTTTCAACTGCCACTATAGATTGAGATGATGATTTGGTAGATTCCCAAATGTCCGCCCAGTCCTTGGTGTTTAAGGGTGTCCCCGGGTCCTTTTCCCAATTGGCAACGTAAGCCATGGAAGAAGGAAGTGGGGGGCTTAAGAGTTGATGATAAAGGGACGAAATTAAGCCTCATGCATGTGGATCCATGCATGTATGTTCAAAGAAAGATAGGGTTGGTAGTGTGGGGACTCTGCATATGCACGAGGAGAAAAAATGCTCAAGTTGCAGATAATACCTAAATATTTCGGAGCAAGGTATATTGTGGGATTCACAGATGGCTGGAAAGGTCTTAAATGAGTCTGGGGTCGTGAGTGAGAAAGCTCGGTGGAGATTGGCTCTAGTCCAGTTTCTAAATGAGGCTGGGGACATCCATGCCGGGTAGAAGGCTGGGTTCCGCAGAAAGGATAGTAGTGGGTTGTGGGGAGATTGAAGGCCGTATTTTAATTTCAGACTGTCCCAGAGGCGTATGCTGTGTGTAGTAATGGGATTACTGATAGAGGTGCAGTCCTTCGGTCGGAGCCATAATAGGTTGGCCACAGATAATGGGTCGCAATTCACTGATTCCAATGACACCCAAAGCAGGATCTCCCGTGTAGCATGATACTTGGGAAGTTGGGTTAATTGTGCCGCTTGGAAATACTTGGAGAAGTTGGGGACTCCGAGGCCTCCCTTAAGTTTAGGGGAGGAGAGGATTTGTCGTTGAACCCTGGGTCTGACCTTACCCCATATGAACTGGAGTGTGCGTCGTTGTAGGATGTGGAGGTAGTGGGGAGGGACATTAATGGGCAATACCCTAAAGAGATATAAGATCTTAGGTAAAATAGTCATCTTGACTGCTGTTATGCGGCCCATCCATGCAAGTGGAAGTTTAGACCAGGAAGTCATGAGACGGGTCAAGTGGGTCAGTATGGCGGGGTAGTTAGCCAAGTATAGGTCGGAAATATTCGCCATGAGGTGTATACCCAGAAATGGGATGCTTCGCAGGGACCAAGTGAATGGGAGGATTTGTTGCAGTTGGGTTAGGTGTGTCGGGTCGATGGAGACGTTCAACACCTTAGATTTGTGGGTATTCACTTTAACAAACTCTTCCAGGGTTTTGAGGAGATTTGGAGATGAGATTAAGGGGGCAGTTAGGAATAACAGGATGTCATCTGCAAAGAGGCACAGTTTATGATGATGCCCACCAAGTTCAATGCCTTTGATATCTGGATTAGATTGTATCATTTGTGCCAGCGGGGGCGAAGAGGAGTGGGGAAAGGGGACACCCCTGACGAGTGCCTCGACGGACTGGGAAGGGATCTGACCTGTAATCCGCATACTTGACATAGGCCAAGGGGGAGGAGTAGAGGGAGGTAATCCAGGAGAGGAAGTGTGGGCCAAAGCCCCATGTTCTAAGGGCGAATGTTAGGTATGCCCATGACAGAGTGTCGAAGGCTTTTCTGATGTCCAGCGAAAGGAAGCATGTTGGGATTTTGCCTGTCCTAGCTGTGAAGGCTAGAAGTGATGCCCTTCTGACATTGTCTCCAGCCTGCCGGGAGGGGATAAACCCTACTTGGTCTCTATGGACAAGTGATCCGATTATAGGGTTCAGCCAAGTAGCAAGTATCTTTGCTAAGATCTTGATGTCTAAATTAAGCAAAGAGATTGGGCGAAAATTGGCCCAAGAGGAGTCGTCAGAGTTAGGTTTAGGCAGCATGGAGACAATGGCAGAGAGGGAGTCAGGATGAAAGTTGTTTCCTTGTAGAATACTGTTAAGTGCTGAAGTCAGCATAGGGGTTAGGAGATCTGAAAAGTGTTTATAATATGCCGCAGTGAAGCTGTCTGGGCCAGGGCGCTTATTGGTTCGGAGGGATTTGATGGCTGTGGATACCTCTAACTCAGTGACGGGTTGCTCCAAAGAGGTTCGTTGTGTGGTGGTTAAGGAGGGTAGAGTGATGGTGGAAAAAAGCGACACCGCTTGGGCTTCATCAAAGACTGTTTGTGAAGAGTAGAGATCTGAGAGGTGCTTACGGAAGTGGGCTACTATCTTCACAGGATTATTGGTATGGGAGTTATTGGACACTTTAAGTCTGATAGATTTATATGGTTGGTCCAGTCTTCATAGGGAGAGGGCTAAAAAGGTGTCAGGTTTATTGCTTTTCATGTAGAATTTGTGGCTCGAGCGTCTTAACACCTTATCTGCCGATTCTGACAGGAAGAGATCTAAATCCAGTTTCGCCTGGTACAATGCTTGTCTGTGTGAGGGGGAAGGGTCACTTTGAATTTAGTATGGGCCTCAAGGAACGTGTCTATGAGTAACCTGTGTCGTGCACGCCTTTCCTTTTTAAGGTGGGATGCCTTGCTGATGAGCATGCCCCTTAAGACTGGCTTGTGGGCTTCCCATAGGGTCAGGGGGGAGATATCGGTAGAGGAGTTGTTGGAGATACATTCTTTAAGAGACGCTGAGACATCCAACCTATGGGAGGGATTGGTTAATATAGAATCATTGAGGCACCATGTTCGGTCTATCTGTTTAGGTATCAGGGAAGCTAGGGTGGTGAGAACTGCGTTGTGGTCTGACCATGAACACGGTATAATAATGGAAGAGAGGAGGGAAGGTGTAGTGCCTACGTCAATGAATATATGGTCAATACGAGAGAGAACCTTATGTGGATGTGAATAATGGGTGTATTGTCTGCGGGTCGGGTTTGCTTCTCTCCAGGTATCGATAAGGGAGTGCTTTGATAGTAGATGGCCTAAAGACAGCCTCCTAGGGCTCGAGTCTGAGGAGATAGGGGACTTGTCCAGGAAGGGATAAATTAATTGGTTTGAGTCCCCTCCTATCACTAGTGTGTCCTGCTTGTGTTGCTCGATAACCTGTAACAGGTGAGTTAAAAAAGAAATGGGGCGCTGGTTAGGGGCGTAGTAGGATACCACCGTAACCTTAGTCTCAAGAAGGTGCCCATTCAGGACGAAATACCTGCCTTCGGGATCTTTGATCTCTTTGAGTAGGGTAAAGGGGGCTCTGCGATGGAAGGCGATCAGTACCCCCCTCTGCTTCGTGTTGGCTGAGGCAGTAAAAACTTGGGGGTGGGACTGGTGGAAAAATTTAGGAGTTTGGCGCTGGGAAAAATGCATCTCCTGCAAGCTCAGTACGTGAGCATCCGAGGAAACGAAGGAGCGAAAAGCTTTGACTGTCTTTTGAGGTTTATTGAGCCCTTGAACGTTGAGGGTGAGAACGTTTAGTGGAGCCATGGCGGGGACTCGTTACATATGTCCCCTTGGGGGACCTGAGGGATTAGAAAGTGCCAAGTCTCCCCGGGAAGGGACAGGAGAGCAGAGAAAGGAGGGGAAGAACTCGAAGGGTAGAGATAGAAGCATAGTGGAGTATATGGGCATGGTAACTAGAGTGAGTATGGACTCAGGGTACCAGAGAGATAAGCAGAAGTAGGAAGGGAATGGAGGAATTCCAAAAATTTCGAGTCTGGCAGGGCCAGTTGGGCCCTAGAGACTGGAACAGGCTAGCTGGAGAGGGCTATTTGCGGCTCTACCAGGTAGCGGGGGAGGCAACAGTGACAACTAGGGAGTGACCGCTGGCCGCACGGCCTGCTTAGGCTGAATACGGGCAAATCCAAAATGATATTAAAAATTACTGGGAGTGGGTAGAGGTAAAGACAGCTTGTGAGCCGCAAAGCGGAGGTATGTGGCCATCTGCGAGGAAGGTAGTTGAGGGGGTTGAGTGGGTAGGATTAAATGTTACCTGGGGGCCTGGTTACTAGGGAAAGGTGTGGTTTCTTGCATGTATATAGACTTCAAGAAAGCAACACTGTATGTAATAAACCGATTTAGCAGAGCAATAAGACTACCATCTATACATTAACCTGAAAGAATTTGGGTTAGTGTTAGTCCATGTCAAAAAGTGCAATACTCAAAGTTTTAACTCACTATTAAACAACAGTGAGAAACAGTTGCAAGTCTATCTAAATTCCAGGCTAGTCGCCAGGGGGTATAGATCCATCATTCAAACAGTCCCCAGAGGAGGACCAGCTGGGGGAGAGATAGCTGCCGCTAAGGTCTCCTGTGCAATCCATGGAGTGGGCCCTGGTGGCCGGGGCCTGAGTCAGCCTCATGTTGGAACAGGGGGTAAACAACAGGGTGTTGCGCACCTGGATATATTCCGGTGGATGTGGCCTTTTCCAACCACCCTTATGTGGTGTTCTTAAGTCTGGAGTGTTAACTGTAGTGGCAGGGGGGTGAGAGATTGCCAGGAACCTCAAAGTGCTATTAATACCGGAGTAGGTCAGCAGGCAAACAACTGGAGCCAAGTGGCTCAACCGCCTGCAGTCTCCCCAGGAGGAGTGTGTGCTGGCAAGGCAATAGAGCATCAGTGGTCTTGAACTAGGGATGTCCTAAGTCACTCCTGTGGGGTCGAGCCAAAGTGGACAAGTGTGTGCAAAGTACCTCAGTCCATGGCGTCTGGGGGATTAGTGGAGGAGGAGGTGAATCTGCCCCTTTTATGAACATTACGGTCTTCGTCCATGGAGGTGGAGGGCAACCGGAGGCAGAGCGGCGTCTATGTCGCTGGTCCTTCGGGCTGGGATCGGGGAGGAGAGAGCACAGGTCAGCTTGGGATTTGCTTACATATTTGCAGCCTTTGTATGTGAACCTGATGGAGAAAGGGAAGCCCCAGGTGTACGTGATGCGATGTTGTAACACTTGGAGTTGCGGTTTCAGTGACCTTTTCTTAGAGATGGTGGCCTGGGAGAGGTCTGCAAAGAGCTGATAGGTGTGCCCCTGAAAGTGGAGGGTTTCTTTTTGGCGTGCTGCATGGAGTAGTTGATCCTTGTTTTTGTAAAAGTGTAACTTGGTGACTATGTCGTGTAGGGGGGCCCTCCTCTTTCCGGGGAGCTAGGGTCCTGTGAATACAGTCCATCTTCAGGCGTTCAATGGGGATGGATGGAATAAGCTCCTGGAAAAGGGCCGTGATCGTGGATTGTAAGTCCATGACCGATTCAGGGATCCCCCTTATGCGGATATTGGAGTGCCTGGCCCGATTCTCCAATTCCTCAAGCTGAGATTGTAGGGATATGTTTTCCTTTCTCAAAATGGCAATGTCCTCAGACTGGTTTTGTATGGTGGCTTCCAGATCATCTACCCTCTGCTCTAGCTCCTCTGTGTGGTGGCCCAGCTCCCTTATCTTCCTGGTGAGGTGCTCTGTAATCTGCTCCGAGGTCTGCTTTAGGGCCTTGTGGAGCATCCTCTCAAACTGTGCCATCAGAGTAGACTGGGAGTCTTGTGGCTGTGAGAATAGAGGGGAGGCTAGTGTTTCGCCCTCCGACTCGCCTTCATCCCTGTGGGGCAGGGGCTGCCTACGTGGGGATGGACCGCTGAGTGTTAGAGCGCCGGGCTGTGTCCAGCGCCATCTTAGAGGAGGCCTGAGCCAGGGCCTCTTATATAGTTCTAGCCTTTACCTTGGCGCGGGCCCCGCCGAGGACCATCGCGGATAGTGCTGCGGGGTCTTATAATGTTCGGCTGTCCGTGAATGTAGGCAGGGGCGCCCAGCTTTTATACACACACACTAATTACAAGCAAACAGATCACAGGTGAGGATGGTTCCATTTAATAACCATTCAAAACCCTTTGTGATAACTTGTGTGCATGTTATCAGGCCAAAATCACCAGGGTATGTAAACTTTTGATCAGGGTCAGTTGGGTAGTTTCTGTTATCATTATGATTTAAAAAGAGTAAACACAGTTGATTGATAACAAATGGCTTCAGCCAAACACTAACCGCGAGTGAAAGAAATGTTTTTGTGTTATCATTTATATTCTCTGAAAAATGGCTAAGAAATCATAAATTCTGCCAGGGTGTGTAAACTTATGAGCACAACTGTTGCATGCATTTACAGAGATCAACACAGGCTCAATGTAAGGGCATATAGAAAACAATAGTTTTGTATGTGCCCTGTTGATACTATACAGGTGTATTACAGTGCACTGCATAAAATTTAGCATGTCTGCATTTTTATACAGCACACTGTACCGCTGCATCACTGTATTTGACCGCATTGTAGAGTGCCCCACATGCTGTGATTCACAACGTTGAATGAAATGTAATTTTGTGGCACTTCAATAAAGTTAAAAATGTTAAAGTGGAGCTCCACCCAAAAGGGGAAGCTCCGCTTGCCTGCCTCCTCCTTTGGCACCTTTTGACACGTATTCACTCCCACTTCCGGCTCAGTTTACTGCAGCGAATTGAGCTGGAAGTTCAGCTGCCCCCCTTTCCCCACAGCCTTCTAGGACACTTTACAGGTCCCAGATAACTGTGGACCATTCAAAAAGCGCCTGCACAGTAAGAAACCGGCTGTGAAGCCGCAAGGCTTCACTCCCGGTTTCCCATAGTCAGGATGGCGTCACCAGCACCAATTGAAGAATCAGCTCGGGTGAGGACACCGCTGGATGCCTGGACAGGTAAGTGCCTTAATATTAAAAGTCAGCAGCTACAGCATTTGTAGCTGTTGACCGTTAATTTTTGGGGGCCAGTTTGTAGAGGGTGAAGGTCTGGATCACTGCTGTGGCAAAGAGAATTGTCCCAATACATGGGGAAGATAGACTGAATTTTAAAACATCTTAAGGCACCAAGGCAACACTTCCAATGAGCAGCAGCAAGTTACCCTGTTCATTTTTGGGGGGGAGCCTGAAGCTCCTCTTTAAGCAGTGTGATGCATTTTGACTTTACTCTGACTCTCCTAATCCTCACACTTGTTTTAAGTGTCTCAAATGCCAAACAGCAAACAATTTCAAACAAAGCTCAGCAATGGCAACTTTTCTGTATTTTCAGAACAGGTTTCTTTAAATATTCAACAATGACAAGCATAATACATTCTCACAGAATCTGTTATATTACATTAAAGACATTGAATTATCTGGCACACAAAGGTTAGAACAAATAGAATTTCACCATTTCAAAAGATGAAAAAAAGTTGTTTATAACAAAATTATCTTTAGGGAATAATAAGTGCAACTGCGTCACTAAAGTGCTCCAGCAGACATACAATTTATGCTTTTAATTTTGTTAAAAACATTTCATTTCATTATTACCATTATTTTGCAGGTCAGAAAAGACAACCCTATCTAAGCGGAATGTTGAGGTTTTTTTTATTGTTTTTTTTTACACTTCTTTAGCGTATGTTAGTCTTTTAAGAGACTCTAGAAGTTAATGGAATCTATGAAAGGATTAGCTAGGTGACATAATTACAAACAAAGACACAATCATTCTTTGTTCAAATGTGGCCACTAATGATACAGGCATATATTAAGAGTAGATATTTAAAGGGAGAAGAAAACTTGAACTTTTGCTAAAGGTAATGAATAGCAATTGAGGAGTAAGGTACCGGCATGCAGGATGCATCATTAAAAGTATTACGGTCTTAAATATGTTGAATGCCTGCACGATTATAATAATCATGCTTTGTGCATGTTGTATTAGTTAGTTAGAGGTGTGTAATGCATCAAACATCAGCTAGATCCTTCTGGAAGAGTAAAAATGTAATATTATTCTTTAAGGAAACCTTAGAGAAAAAACACACACACACTCAAACAGTAGATGTAAACCTAAACCGAGTTTATTTCAGTACCATGTATCACATTTTTTTGAATAAAATACTTACTTTCACCTTTTATTTCTTCCTGGTGTTTTACCACCAACTTAAAATAGTTTTACTGCTCAAAAATGTTACAGTGCCATGTCATTTGCTGTCTCTTAATTTTAGCAGTAAAACACCTGCCTGTACTTTTTTCTCTAGTTCATCTCAGCCAATTCTTCCTCATTAAAAAATGTCCCGCTGCTGGCCAATTTTACACTGCTATATCATATGTGATCTCTAATTTTTAGTAAGAGTTTAAAGTGATTGTGAAACCTCTGACATGAAATATGAAGAAAGCATACCCCTCTATAGTCTGTACCCTGCCTTGATCCTCTGCTATCTTTGTGAGTGACTTCAGATAAGTTTTCATGACACAAAGAGATAAAAAGGTGACAGGGGAAGGAACTCCAGCACGCATGTGAATGACAGTCTCAGCTCTGTTCCAGGGTGCTGTGTGTGTGTGTGTGTGTGGGGGGGGGGGGTGTCTCTTCTCTCCCATCAACCTTTCACTGAGCTCTGCAGAGTGTAACTTCATTTCCCCACCCCCTGCTTTCTGAAAGCACAGAAATGTTGTAAAAATTCTGCACTTTGAAAGGATGTAGAGAAGAGAGGGCAGCAAATAAATGGGTACAACTTATGTAGGAGGATTTGTTCCATCTCTGTGTATTACCTGAGGCCAGTCACTTCACTAGGTATATGTAGGTGTTTACAACACTTTGATAGAAACTGGCCAGCAGCAGTTTTGCATCAGCAAAAACAGGTACAGCCTTCGCAAACTACTGGTCAATTTCTATCTGCCAGTCAAAGCAGGATTAATAGCAGTAGTCACTTTGGGTGGGGGGGCTCGTGGAACCCAGCTTACCTTAGAGAGGTTGGGAAACTCTTGTTTCAGCTCCACAGGCCCCTCTTATATGTAAGTCACCCTGTGTCTAGTAGGGGCACAGGGTGACTGAGAAAATGATGGACAACTACTTAATGTGGTTTGGATTACTTCAAATGGGACCGTAATATTTATCAACAATATCTCTCAAGAAATATATGAAGACTATTCCTGCTTTTTTTTATTCTGAACTATGCATGTTTATTGAAAGAGCTGGTCACATTAATCTCTGTTCCAGTTCCAGTAGATCTGCTTGTAATCAGTGTGGCTCCGGAAGCTGCCCATCTTATGCAGATTCCCTGATACTTCTATGGTAAAAGCCAGCTGGTGCTTTGGCTCCATGCCTTGAGGGAGCCCGCGTCACCCACTAGATGTTGCCAAACCACCCTTCTTGGATGTAAAATTTTAGTTTAGCTAAATCATTAAAGGGGTTGTAAAGTCTCAAGGTTTTTCACCTTAATACATTTTATGCATTAAGGTAAAAAACCTACTGTAATGCACCAGACCCCCAGAGCCCCCCTTTTACGCACCTGAACCCGGTCTTTCCAGCGATGGGGACAAGCACACCCGCTCCAGCCGGTGTCTTGGGTCCTGATTGGATAGATTAGTTCCCACTGCTGTCAATCAAATCCAATGACTCCAGAGCCGGGGACGGGGCCGAGTCCTGCTGTCTGTGTCAATAGATGCAGCAGCAGGATTTGGGAGCGCACTTGCACGAGTGCCCCCAGGGAGAGCGCTTCTTCGACGGGGCACTCGATGCAGGGAGCAGCCAGGAGCGCCACTGAGGGACCCCAGAAGAGGAGGATTGGGGCCACTCTGTGCAAAACCCTTGCACAGAGAGGGTACGTATGATATGTTTGTTATTTAAAAAAAACAAAACTAACCTTTACAACCACTTTAACCTTTTAAATAGTTGGAGATCAGGTTCACCTTGATTTCTTAACTGCTTGCCTTATAAAACATGTGGTATTTAAGTTGTACACAGTACACAGGGCCAGTTTAAAGAAAAATGATGCTCTAAGCACAGTCCAACAATGGTGGCCCCCTTAACCCTTCCATTGCTTAACTGACAGGATATTAACCACTTCAGATCTGATCTATAGCCGATTGACGGCTACAGAGCGGATCTAATTTGCCGGGAGGCCGTCAATAGACATCCTCTCCTTTGGCTCGTGCTGGGCGCGCTCTCGTCGGCGCCGTTGAGCGCGCCCGCGGGTTGGGAGGACTTGATGACTCATTCTGTGAGGGGGGGGTATGACAGATCTACTAATCCCTGTGATCGGGATCAGTTAGATCTGTTATGTCCTTGTTAGCCCTGCCCCCCCACAGTTAGAACACATACAGGGAACACATTTAACCCCTTCACTGCCACCTTAGTGTTAACCCCTTCCCTGCCAATGACATTTTTACAGTAATCAGTGTCTATTTTTAGATCTGATTGCTGTATAAATGTCATTGGTCTCAAAAAAGTGTCAAAAATGTCAGACAAGTCCGCCGCAATATCGCAGTCCCGATAAAAATCGCAGATTGCCGCCATTACCAGTAAAAAAAATAAATAATAATGAAAACGCCATAAACCAATGTTCATAGTTTGTAGGTGCTATAACTTTTGCGCAACCCAATCAATATACGCTGATTTTGTTTACCAAAAACACGTAGAAGAATATATATTGGTCTAAAATGATGAATAAATTAGTTTTTTTATTTTTGGATATTTATTATAGCAAAAAGTAAAAAATATTGGTCTTTTTTCAAAATCAACGCTCTTTGTTTATAGCGCAACAAATAAAAAACGCAGAGGTGATCGAATACCACCAAAAGAAAGCCCTATTTGTGGGTAAAAAAAGGACGTTAATTTTGTTTCGGTACAACGTCGAACGACCGCACAATTGTCATTCAAATAGTGACAGCGCTGAAAACTAAAAATTGGAGGGGGGTTTAAGTGCCTAGTAAACAAGTAGTTAAGACTCAGTGGGGTTGATTTACTAAAAGAAGAGAGTGCAAAATCTGGTACAGCTGTGCATGGTAGTCAATCAGCTTCTAACTTCAGCTTGTTCGATCAATCAATCAATCACTCAAGCTTTGACAAAAACCTGGAAGCTGATTGGTTTCTATGCAGAGGTGTACCATATTTTGCACTGTCTAGTTTTAGTAGTTTAATAGTTTTAGTAAATCAACCCCAATAAGTACTGAAAGTGAAATAAAAGTTTGAATTCATAAAACCTACTTTAGTTCTTCATCCCTGACAGGTCAGACCCCACAACTATATAATAACCTTTTAATTTTACTTATTTAATAGATTGGGTATGAATAAGATTAGGTGTGGCTGGTAGGCAAAGGTAGATAATAGTCTATGGAGCTGTAAATGCCCGAAGATAGAGGACTTAAGGCACAGGTTGTAGATAAACAGCAGAAGCTGTGGCAGTTGGATCTCAGATTTTTACAGCTATTGAGTGGTATCTGTTAGCTCAGGACAAAGGGACAAACAGGCTAAGGGGTTTATATACTAAAGGCAAATAGACTGTGCACTTTTGAAAGTGCAGTTGCACTCTGCAAGTGCAATTGCTCCAGAGCTTAGTAAATTAAGTAAAGCTTCACTTTACAAAGAACAACCAATCACATGGAAGGAAAATAAAAAACAGCATTTTGCTTTCACATGATTGGATGGTGGAAGCCAGCAAAGCTCTCCCTCATTTACTAAGCTCTGGAGCAACTGCACTTGCAGAGTGCAACTGCAATTTCAAAAGTGCACAGTCGATTTGCCTTTAGTAAATCAACTCCTAAGTGTGAATTATTTTAAAATGCACTTACACATTACGGCTAGAGGAAAACCCTTTGGTTCCAACGTGGTGCTCTAAGCATGTGCTTATTTTTCTTACTGGTTAATCCATCCCTGACTGCACAGAGTAATGCGGTGTTTCCTTTTTAAACAATAACAGTTTATTTGCAAAGGTCATGGTCTCTCATCTTTTTTACTTTCTAATTTAAATCTTGTAAAATATCTACATTTAGCGGTTTCAGCTTATGTATTAACACTTGAAGACATAGAGATACTAATAGCTGTATCTAGGGGGATACACTTGTAACCTTTTCAAAGGGAACTGCTATTTCTCTTGAAACCAGTGTAGGAAATTCTGCCATTAATTAAATTCCACAGAGTCTACAAACTCACATTTTTTATTCCTGATTTAACATGAAGGATTCCAGAACAAACAATATTGAAATGCATTGATTTTTTTTTTAATCATAGTTTTTTTCATTTCAAACTTGAAAAAATAGCATACAACTACATGAATGAGACACAACTTACCCACCAAGACTTCTTACTTTTTATAAAGTACACAATTTTCCCTCCGAAATTGCAAATTTTCTGTCTGCTGGTGGCATGTGCACTGGGTAACTTTGAATGCATCTTTATTCATGTAAGAGTTTCCCAATTTCTCCAACCAAAGGCTCATTACAGTCTAATCCCCGAATATTCATAATTAAGTAATTCAAAACATTTTGGCAAAATGCAGAGAGATGTAGATATGAAGGAAAATGGATATCCAACATAGCAAATCTGACAAGAAGCTAATGTCCCACCTAAGAACACTGTGAAAGCCCTATATGATCGCCAGCAAAGAGCCATAAGGAAACTACATAAAATTTAGATTTTGGTAAATTCTTGGCAAAAAACTAAATATACATCTCTCATGTTTTGTTGTTGATGTGACCAAGCTGTGAAAATGGAAATGGAAGAGAGGGGAAATCTACAACAACCGTGCTTAAAACCTGACAGTATTGCTTTCCCTTCCCCAACAAAACTAAAAGAAAAAAGGTTTTGTCTAGATATGGGCATAAAACCTGGTCAATAGAGGGACAGCACCAAATTCTTGAAGGTGTTCTGATGGTTTCACCACTTGTAGGCATGTTCACAATGTTAAACTGTCATAATTGTGAAAATCAATAGATCCTTGACTAGTTAAGGTTGAATAAGGCCACTGTAAAAATGTATTTAGGTATTTATACCAGTTGTATTCGTTTTAGTTTAATTATTTCATAGTAAATACAAGACTGAACTAAAACGTGTTTTCATATAATTGCCTAGAGTTCAGCTTTAACATTTGAAATAATTGATAGTGTAAAACAACAAACTGTTCGTGTATTTAACAAGTTGAAAAAAACAATATAGACCAAAACTGATCATATTTTTATTTCTTGAAATGTATGATATGTTGCCAAAACAATATGAGTTATGTTAACAAATTAAATGTGAGAGTTTTTTTTCTGTACGTATAACAAACATTGGTAAATCCCATTATGACTTACCAAATCATGCCATCTATACAGTATTATTTTCCTGAGCAAAATGAAATGTTACATTTTCTAATATTCTTACTATTGATCCATCTAGGAAAACTGAAAGTAAATGTATTTAGTAAGCTGTTATGTTTTAATGACGTTATGGTGTTTTCCAATATAGACATGATGTAACAGAAGTACTCAACAATGGCAAGCTAGAGAAATGTATTCAAAAATGATTTCCGTGTTTATTATCTTTAAAAAAATCTGCAAATGTATTTTTTTCTTTAAATTAGATAAAATGAAACATAGATAGTATACTTCATATTTACCCCATTCAGCCTTGGGTTCTATGCAAGTTCTGTGGTCTGTAAAGTCTCCTCTTCACAGCTACGGTGGTAAAAATAGATTTTAATAGATCAGAGGAGAGGCACACCCTGCTCCTTCTCTGCTAGCAAACATAGCAAACTCTAAAGCTAGTGCTGGGCTTTCTTTTTGGTATGCCAAGCATGCTTTTCCAATAGAATGCTGTGGATATTTATGCGTACAACAAACATTCAACACATGTTTTTAAGATAAATTTGTCAGTTTACAAGCTGCTCAACTTATAAAATAAAATATGATTGGATAAAAAGCATTATAGTTTCTCCTTAATGAATAGTTTTATAGTTGAAATAAAAATGGGGTGGAATTGGTTTCCCCAAGTTTATTTGTAACTATATATTAATTACCTATTCCTCTCATTCGTTAAACTACTAAAACTCTGACAACAGTAATGATAATGGTACGATAATAAGGTTAGCTTATATATAAATAATCAATCACTCTGCTTTAATAAAGCAAGGATTTCATTTATTATACAGAAAGTAGAAATGCTAACATAAAACACAATGATACGTTACATGTCACCGTCCTCAAGATGCTGTTCTGGCTGGGCTCCAATGGAAGAGAGAGAGCAGGAAGTGGCTTACAACTTTTAAACTGTGCTCAGGCACCCACACACACACACACCCACATGCCAGCTTATATAGGATTATAACCAATGATGGCCGATTTCCTTTCTTCAATCCATCCCCTAAGACGCATGCTGTGTTGTTTGCGGTAGCAACCACTAGAGGCAGTATATGTCCATGTATATCTCATATCTGATTCCCCCCATCTTCCCAGGCCAGGTGTTCCTTTGAAGATCTGTAAGTCAGGCAATCAATCACTTTAGCAGTTGACTATTGACGTTTTTATGTACAGTCATTCAGGTATTACACCATGTAGCCTACACTCCTGCTGTCACTCCCCTGCCCGGGGGCAGGACTCCAAGCTGAAGGTTGATATGCACTGGTCATCTCCATAAAACTTGTTGAATGGCATTCCAGGTTACTTCCAGTAGGGTGCAGACCAGATATGATTAGATTTCTTATTTCTTGCACTATGGAAAAACCATGTTGCCCTCCAACAATAGTGAACTAAATTTTCACAAATTGTGCAACAAAAATACATTTTCACAAGCACTTTTTCTATAAATGTTACACAATTTACCATTTTTTTTTGCTATTGTATCAAAATGGATTTTAAAAACGGATTTATAATTATTAAATGAATAATAATAATAATAATGTAGTATCTACTTAGTAATACTAATCCTGAATATTAACCTATTAATAATTGTATCTATTTTTTACTCATGTCATTTTGCATGTGTAGGGCAAAGCCACAGACAGTAAAGAATATTTCCATCCCAAGTCAATGGGGAGGCCATGATTCTCTACAGTGGAGTAAGGCACATTCTTTGTATGTAAGGTTTATAGTTTATATAAACAGCTTTTGTCAACCCAATCACCAAAATCTCATAAGGCTTAACATGTAATGCAAATTCCAAAGTAATTTTTAATATTTTTATGTTGTAAATCTGCAGCTTTCATTAAAATAATGCCTGGTTATCCTTCCATGAAGTTTAGGCACTTCTGTTGTAGGTTGACAGTGGTCAATAACTGTCCTCCAATGATGCTCCTGCATTGTCACCCCATGACACAGGCTTCTCATAGAGGGTAGACATGGTCATTTCATCACATGCATGTAGACATAGTTTAACATTGTCACAATCAGAAAACCCATCCTAAGAAATGCCATGCAATCAATCCTAGAGTGCAGATGGGACATGGCTGTAAAGAGGCTGCAAGAGAAATCAAGAGCATTGTGATACAACAAAGGATGGCGAAGATTGAAAATATGTAATTTATTTAAAAAAAAAAACAATTGTTCATGATACACAGTCCTTCAGCAAAGTAAATGTCAATCATTTAGAATCATTTAGCGTTTAAGTCTACATTAAGCTCAGACATCTCTTTTTGTAAAAGCATACCTGCTAAATGTACTTTTCTTTATTGGGAAGGTGAAGAAACCAGGATAATGTGCACTAATACCTTACAATTACCACTGCCTAGATATCCAATAATCAATCTCCCTAACAGATTTCCAACTTGAAAAACTTTCTCAGATGTGAAGCATGCATTATCTGCTTATGTGGGGAGCATTAAATTAAATGTAACTTTGCATTAAACTGCGCATTCGTTAGTGCTCGTTTTCTTTGAGAATGTCTTTCCTATCTCCTTCGTGCTTCATTTGTCTCTAATGTAGTCATCTACGATCTCAGCTTCCAGAAGAGAAGGATGACAGGACTAACACAGCACTTTGGTCATTTCACTGTCTAAAACCAAGACCTTTTTATTCTCTGGTTTGAGTTTTGCTACCATTTACTCCTCTTAGGATTTCTGCCTGTGTATTTGGTAATAAAAACATTAATGTGCAAAGGGAAATGATCAAATTATAGAAAACACATACCTGGTTTAACACTAACAATACAGTATGTGTTAACATTTTATAAACCCTATTCCTAAGTATCATAGTCAAAGCAGAACTTTTTTTAGCTGTAGATATAGGAGAACTGTTAGGTTTGCTTTCTATGTCACTGTCACATTATATGTATATATATATATAATATATGTTGTTTGACAAAAAATATATATAGTTTTACAATTTTGTCCATTTATAATATAATATTAGCTGTCTACAATTTCAATTGGATTTCAGCTCCCACTTAAGACTTTTCAAGGTGCCATAACACGTTTACTATAACAAAGATCTGTTTCAGCAACTATCAATATATTCAGTGTAACACTGACATTCATAATATATTTCATGTTGGTTATTTTATGATTTATTTTATGTAAAAGATTACTTGCCGGGAGGACAAGACTCCACCACCGTTTGACATGCATGCTTAATTAGAATATACAGGATTATCAAATCATTCTTAAACACCATCCTGTAATGATTTAGCTCTGATTAGTATGTAACACAGGTATCATTTTATCTGTCCTCATTATGTTGTCTGTACATCCTCTCTAGAGGTTCCGACTTTATATTAAATGCCTAGCTAGCTATCATTTTTATTTTGCACACAAACCCTTCAGCTATCAAGTGCCTGGAATGTCTGAATAGCCGTCAACTTTACGTGCCTCAAGTTACTTTAATTACAAGCGTAACATGTTCGCTCAACTAATAATGAAGATGGTTAGCAATTTTAAATTTTAATAATCAATTACTGAAAGTAATTCTCCATTAAACCACAAGAGAGCTATTATATTTCAAACAATGGAACATGTCGGCTTTAGCAATAGGGAGAAATGCGCTATTTTTTAAATATAATTAGGGAAGTTTTTTTTATTTCTTGAGTTTTGGAAACATTTTCTATTATCAGTCAATAGTAACAATAATATTAATAAATATATACAAATATACTATATATATATATATATTTTAAAGCTTGGCATAAGATTGTAAAAATAATAATTATTTAGATGTAATAGGTGAGACAATATATGGAATATATACTATAAACTCAGAGAGCAGAGAGATGCAAACCTAGCATCACCTGCAGCAATCACATCCGCCTATGTCCCTTACGGTGCTTGGAACACACACCCAGAATTACATAAGTCGGGAGGCGTGAGGCATTGTATCACTGGTTAATATACAGATATATTTGAGCCTGGCATGGCTTTCAAATTGTGAGCGTGCATTTTATGGCATTATTTTAACGTTTTGAATAAACATTACCTCACAATGGAATCTTTCATCTTGTTATTTTTTTTCCTCATGATGGTGGGGTTGGAGATGGAAATGTAAGAGGACTATTTTTCTAGGCTAAAGCAGAGAGAGTAGAGTGGAGAACTGATATACATTGAAAAAGCTATCTTGGACCCACTTATTAATTTAGAGGTCAAACAAACCCTGTGAGAGCATCACATGGTGGACTTGGAGGAGGCATATTGTAGTTCACAGGTTTTGGGAGGGTACCCTATGTTCATTAAGACAATGGCTTCTTTCCCACAACCCTGGCCTGTGATGTTCTGAGGGTGTGGGCTTATCGGAATCTGGAAGCCCCCTTCAAAAATAAGAAAAAACCCCAATGAACCTGGCACCCATGACCAACCCCAATAGCACTCATAACCGAATGACAGCTTCCCAAGCCGTCAAAAGCTCTATAAAGGAAGGAGCTGAGGAAAGTAGTGACATCATTGACCAAATATGGCCATATTTTGTCCGTGTCATTGCTATCCTGGCCCCTTTGCTTACATGGCTGGGGAGCTACACAGAGAGAGCAGAGGTCAGGTCAGGAGTGAGTAACGCAGAGAGAGCAGAGGTCAGGTCAGGAGTAAGTAGCACAGAGAGAGATGAGGCGAGGTCAGGAGTAAGTAACAGAGAGAGAGCAGAGATCAGGAGTAAGTAATGCAGAGAGAGCAGAGGTCAGGAGTAAGTAGCAAAGAGAGAGAAGAGGTAAGGTCAGGAGTAAGTAACACAGAGAGAGAAGAGGTCAGGCCAGGAGTAAGTAACGCAGCGAGAGCAGAGATCAGGTTTATGTAATAGAGAAGGAGCAGAGGTCAGGTCAAGAGTAAAGCTGGCCATACATGAATCAAAATTTGGCCAGTTCACCTGGGACCTGCTGAATTTTGATATATTTATGGGCACCCTGGATGTACAGAAGTCAACCTACCAATCAACTTCTGTACAATCAGCCTGTTCGATAAATGCCCCTCGATCAGTGCCGCAGGTTATAGCTGGTATTACTGATAAGTGTGTTCTGACAGCGAGGAAGACTTTTTGCTGTCAGAATACAATAGCTCAGCGGAAGTGATTTCGCTGGTTGAACAAAAAAAAAACTGCCCCATCTATGGCCAGCTTTAATAGCAAAGAGAGACACAGAGGTCAGGCGTAAAGGCGTAAATAATGCAGAAAACAGAAATCAGGAGTATTTAACACAGGAAGATCAGAGGTCAGGTCAGAAGAAAGTATTGCAGTGAGAGCAGTGGTCAGATCAGGAGTAAGTAACACAGAGAGAGCAGAGGTTAGGTCAAGAGAAAGTTTTCAAAATAAGGGATCAAACATTTGACTAATTATGCCTCAGAGGAAATAATATAGAAAAATACACAAATTATCATAAAAATAAACAAGCTTTTATTGCACAGATGTTTTACAATTGTGGAAGGAATATACTTTCCATAAAAAAGTTTCGCTGAACTAGCTGCTTCCTCAGGACCTCAGACACACTGTGCACATCTCTAGTATCCAAAAAGCCTGCTCTGTAAAAATTAACAAATAAGTTACCTAATTATAAATCATAAAGGGAATACATTGTTTATTTCCATAGTAGATCCACAGCAAAACAGAATAACATAATGTATATCAATAATACACATAAAAATTAAAAAACACTATCCATAACATTGGGGCACCTCTACTGGAGAGAGATAAAGAGAGAGGAAAAATTGCATTTACATATTTATACTTCTGGGCGTATTATTATTATTTTTTTATTATTATTATTATTTACTTTGTAGGTTTTGTATCCTCTTCTTTACAGTTTGGAGCCTATGAGCTTCCCCAAAGGCCAAGCTATGCCTCGTTGGGGCTATACGTTTACACAGGGATTGTTGGTAAGCATGGTTTTCTTTTTTCTCTCTCCAGTGGAGGTGCTCCAGTGTTATGGACAGTGTTTTTTTTTAATTTTTATGTGTATTATCAATATATATTCTATTTTGTTGTACATATGCTATGGAAATATAATATGTATGTCCTTTCGTTTATGGGGTTAATATCTATGGTCAGCATAGGAGACTGTTATAAATGAATGTGGATGACAAAGGGGAAAGATGTATTTTGAATTATTATCTGACGTGACTATACTGTATATTCCTGTGGTGGATTTCATATAGTATAAAATATTATTTACAGGAACTATTTTTATGAATGATCAGTGACATGCAATACTCATTTTTTTGTGGTTAAATTAGTAGTAAATTAGTATGTACTAATACACTATAAACGTGATAGCTAGATCTGTTTGATAGGGGCAGGTCTAGGTAGTATTTTAAGAAATGTTCGTCCTTTAGAGAGGTAATAATGTGAAAAATCAAACTTGATGCTTTATTGGTGACATCAATTTTGTTGAATTAATAAAACGTGTATTTCCTATTTTTATATGTGATGGACTGTGTAAGAATTTTTTAGTTTAGTGCATTTGTTAGATTATATATGAAGACATCAGACTTTACTGTCTAAGGCCCTATTCAAATCTGCGTGCCGCAATAATACACATTTTTTATTGAATGAGCTGCCCTACAAGTGACAAATGGTGCAAAGTAGCTCATGGAGCATCTTTTTACTTTCCGATTTGTTATATATATTACCGTGCATTTTGATGTCTTTTTCATGCATTTTTGCATGCAACAAAACACTTGTTTGCTTCCGGCATTTGGGGTGCCATTCAAAATCAATGGCATTGCAAGTTCAATTCATGTTTTTCACGCATTCTGGGAATGTGTGTAGAAACGTGCATTTTTAAGTACATTTCCAGGAGATGTGCATGGAGCAGTTAACAGTTGATGATAGTTGATTAACAGTTGATAATACATTCCTTGGAGGAAATCATTTTTGACATTTGATTTTTATTGATGCCTGATCCTTCCCGGGGGAGATTTTCTAACACTTCCTATTTTGATGATATAACAGGAATGAAGAAAAACTCCCCAATGGGACACATACAGCAACAAAAGTCAAAAAGATCCTGTAATCTTTCCCCATTTTATACAAAACAAAAAAGGCCACTTACCCTGTGTCATCCTTTCTAACAACAATTTTGGACATTGCCCTGCCCCAATGCATGCACACATGTGCACCATTCCACATAAGTATGAAGATTTAATTATATACATAGTGGATTAAATATTTTCTTACTGCAATGAAAAAGAGTTGCCCAAATAACAGTATAATAACAGCATAAATAAAAATATACCTATCCATAGAAACTCACTCTGTACCCTGTGCACAATCAGTATTGTGGTGGCACAATTAGGAATGTGTCTGCAGAGAAAATGTCAATACTGACAATACAGTTTTTTTTTGCAAAGATAGGAAGTTTTTTAAACTGCTTGTAACAAATAACGTGTCTGTGGACAAACAATCAAAGGCAAACAGGCACAACTAGGAACATGTCGGAAGAGGCAAAATCAACACCATAGAGACATGACTAGGAATATGCATGCAGTACCATGGACTGGATTGGGGTGCTCAACTTTTTTGAAGAACGAGAGCCACTTTAGTAATTTGGTAACTGGTCGCGGGCAACATGTAATGTAAATGAGCCCTTATTGTCCTGAGCCCCCTATTAGGCTGCTTTCACACGGGGCGGAATTTGTATGCTCAGCAGGGGATCTGTCCACTGATCTCCTGCTGAGCAGAGCGGAGTGGGCAGATGACAGGTCTGTGTCCACTCCGCATATAAAGAGTGGACATGGACATAGCCGGCTCTGTTCTTTGGGGCTCCTGGTCCAATCTGCCTAGATGGAGGGGAATGGTTACCCTTCTGTCTTTTCAGCAGATCCATAAAGGAGAATGGAGGGTCAGATTGGGTCCGCCTGAAAAATGGACAGGTGGACCCGATCAAACTGATTGTGTGAAAGGGGCCAAAGGCTGATTTCAATCTGATGCACTGCAGTTTACCCACACCGCGGGAGCAGTGCAGTGCACATGCAGCTTTCCTGCAGGTTAGCTGCGCTTTGCCATAGATTTCTACTATATCTTGCAGGTGTAGTGCACCTGGTGAAAGTGCACCAAAACTCCTGAATGCAGGATATAATAGAAGTCTTTGGCTCAGTGCAGGTAACCCACAGGTGCGCATTTAAAGCAGCCTAATAACCATTTCAGACCTCTGATATTATGCCCATTGTTAAACTGCCATTTCATAAACTGACCTTTTCAATCCTTTAATCCACTTTTTGCATCTGCATGAATTAGCACTTTCTGCAGGCAGCTGGCTATAGAAAATCTTGCTGTCCCAGGTGGAGCGATACCAAATGTGAGAGATACAAAATGGGACAGGAGCAGGCGCTATAGAGGAAGCATGCACTCATGCGGCCCTGCTCCCTCCACAGCCGCTTGCTTTCTCTACTGCCAACTCCAGCACTGATGCTTTGGGATGGCGGGTGGGTTCTGGGCTTGCTGATCTGCCATCCCAGAGCAGGAGGTCATGGACCACATCAGATGGATTTGTGGGCCACATGTGGCTCACGGGCGTTTGGTTGGGCACCACTGAACTAGATGGACTTGTGTCTTTTTTCAGCCAGACTAAGTATGTAACTATGTAACCATAGGGGCAGAACCAGAAACATGTTTTGGTTTCCATCTTAAGCTTAGATTTTTTTTTTTTTAATAAATTAATATGAAGGAAAAAAAGGAGGGTGGGGTCAAGGATTGCTTAACAAGCTTTGCAACCTTATAAATAGCAGTAGCCAGAGGGAATTTAAAGTAGCTTGGGTGACTATGTGCTACCCCTGGGAGCATTGGCATCCTAGGCAATAGCTAGTGTGGTCTAATGAGAAATCTGGACACATCAGAAAGTAAAATTTGCAGTGGGGACACAGACAATAATCAAACTCCAACAGAGGTTTTAATCCTACATAATTCATATAGTGGATGGGATAGCAGTGTTGGACTTTAGCGTGTTGCCCTTAAGGTGGCTGATCTTTGCAACTATACATTTTCATACATTTTGAATAACATAAGTAAGTATAATGTAGTATTAATTTCTTAACACATTAAATGGGTGTGTGGGCTCTTAACAGCTTCAGAGTCCCTACCCATCCAATTAACTTGTATAGCAATTGACAACTTACCTTACAGTGCATCTGGAATTATTCACAGTGCTTCATATTTTGCACATTTTGTTATGTTACAGCCTTATTCCAAAATTGATTCAATTAATTATTTTCCTCAAAATTCTACAAACAATACCCCATACTGTCAACCAGTGGCGGCTGGTGAAGTTTTTGGATGGGGGGGCGCCAGGCCCCGCCCTTCCATGTGACCCCTCCTACTTTTAATAAGCCCCACCCCTTATAGAATCCACCCACTCCGTAGTTAACGATATGTTCAATTAACCTACCCATCCCTGAGACTTCGACAATTCTCGGGTGTGTGGGTAAATTACACAATTCTTTAATTATGATGTAATATGAATGAATACAATAAGTTTTACATACTTTTACATATCAACGTTTCTAGTC
>BLSH010450231.1:12605-88126 GCA_018402905.1 Glandirana rugosa | reverse complement strand
CAAACTATGCAATGTAAAACAGGGATATTTAGTTCACATATATTGCAATACATGTTTAAGCTGACCAACTCCGTCAAAGTAATCCCTCTTCTGGCCAGTCCTACACTGCCTTGCCACTACAAGTGCTACGGTGGACACCATGCCAACCTGGGGCATAAAGACAAGATGGGGGAGAGCGACTAGGTTTAGATCTGGTCACTGATGTGTGTATAACAGAAAAAGAGATATACCTGTGTAATGAACTACCAGGTGCTAAAGGGGTGTGACCACATGTTAACACTACAAATGCCAAATGGACCCTCTGCACACTGCTACACTTCACAGCATTTGGCATTTGTAGTATACATACAAAAACACACACAAAAGAGTTGAAAGAAAGTGGATAAACTCATAGTATAATTGAACTGAAGGCTAGATCGGACTAGAGTTAAAGATAAATCATGGAAAATGTATAGAGTTGAGCGAACCCGAACTGTAAAGTTCAAGTCCGTACTGAACTTTGGGGTGTCTGTGACCCGGACCCGAACCCGGACATTTGAACAAAAGTTTGGGTTCGGTTCTGGGTTCGGGTATTTGATCACGCATGTTGAATAGCTGCAGGGCAGCCAATCAACAAGCGTTTCACTGGTTTGCCCTTAGAAGCCATCACAGCCATGCCTACTAATGGCATGGCTGTGATTGGCCAGTACATCATGTGATCTAGCCTCTTTATAAGCTGGAGTCACTTAGTGCTGCATGTCACATGCTCTCTGGGTAGTGTAGGGAGAGGATGTTGCCAGCGCTGTGAGGGACAGATTGCAGATATAATAACATCTCATCCTGCATTACAGAATGATCTGACTGGACTAGGTAGAGACTACTGCTTAGAGGGACAGATTATTGTTCTAAAATCATCTTCTAGTTCTATAGGGTCAGGTTCCTGCTGTTGCTGTAAGGGACAGATTATTGTTCTAAAATGATTTTACATCCTTTTGCAGCCCTCTAGCACATTCCAGGACATTTTTACAGTCATTTTTGTGCCCAAAAGTTCGGGTCCCCATTGACTTCAATGGGGTTCGGGGTAAAGTTCGGGTCAAGTTCGGTACCGAACCCGGACTTTTTCCCAAAGTTCAGCTGAACTCACCGAACCCGAACATCCAGGTGTTCGCTTAACTCTTAAAATGTACAATAACAAACCTGACTGAGGCTCTTCCTCTCTTATTTAGTAACCAGGCAGGGTTCATTTCAACCCCCTTGCATTTGCAGCACTTTGAAGTTTCCCCTAATGACCAGACCAGGAAGACACTATATGGATATGCTGAAATACAAGTGCCTCATGTGATTCTAGACTAACCATGCTTGGAGTGGATGGCTAAGTATTGTTTTCACCATTTAATGCTATGGGCTATCTGGTGCCTCCATGATGTGCAACCACAAATTCATGCTATATGGTATCTTTTATACATAATTGGCCAATTATTTTTCTTGTCAAATAGGTTTATTAGTTTGAACATAAGACATGGAAACAGAAAGAAAAGGAAAAACAAAAAACAAAACAACAAAGGAACCATCAAGTACATGAGTAGACGAGAGGGTAATTAAGCATTTGGGCACCCAGTCACACCAATATAAGAATTGCAAGCAAGAAACAAAGATGGATGCTTGTGAGTATAAGTCAGCTGGTTAGTTCTGCAGAACTGGTACTTCAAGCATACACTGAAGAAGCTGAGGTAGGTGATTGTAAATGAACCTAATAAAAATCTGTGTAAGTAACAAAGATGGTAGTGGGTATGGAAACCAAAAAGGGTAGAAAGGAAAGAGAAGGAAAAAGAAAAAGAAAGTAAAGGGAAATGAAGGTGGGTATAGAATGCAAAGATGATTTACCGGAAAAAAAACCCCAAAGGGTAACCCTGTCTGAAAAACATAGGAGAGGGAAAGCAAGAAAACAGACAAGAGAGGGAGAATACTCCCGGGGATGTAACGCAGCTCTAGTTCTCGAGATAGTGAGGGGTAAAAAAACATAAGGGCTTACCAAGGCATTAATACGGTATCATCGAAGTCAGGCCAATTATTTTTAATTAGCATTGTGGTAGTGTATTTTGTTGTGTAAGCATTTTTTATATGAATAAAGTATATATTTGCACAGACATGATACCCAGTTGTCTCCCAGGCCCCAAAAATATGATCTTTGGTATATACTAAAAAAGGGAGGCAGAGCCTTAGTGAGGTTTTCATGGTACATTTTCAATCATATTCATACATACCGACGGCTCCTTCTGGTGTTTGGGTTTGCTTTTTCTTTTGTCTCATTCTTTTGTATTTTTCTATTATTGTTGTGCTAAAAAGTGGTTACATTTATGTGACTAGGACCTTGAGGACACATTTTATTATATGTTGTCAAAAGATAAATTAGTGAAACCATGCTACAAATGATTGCTTGGATAACTATCTTTGATGTCCAAATTATTATCTTTTTTTTTATTTTATTGCACTACCCATCCCAGGTTAGGCCAAATGTAAAAACGTATTTGTTTTAGTAACATCTGTACATCAGTGGCCCAGGGAGCACCAAAGCCCTGTCAGCTTTAGGCTGTGTGTGGTAAACTTCAAGTATACTGCGTTAACTTTGCTTATAGTCTTACAGAAAACATATCTATAATGTACATATTGCATGCATGTTACAGTATTAGAAGAAAAAAGTATAGAATATTTTACTGCACTCATTTTTGTGTAAGCGATGGTGACATGGCTATGCCTCGATGATTCTCCCTGGGAAATCTTAACCCAAAATCTCACAATAATGCACTACAACAGCAGGTTTGAGTGCACAATCACTAGTTTTGGAGTACTCAACTTTCCAGGTGGCAGCGCTTATGTCCAGTGCCTAAGGGACAAAGTTGGGGTCTAGTGTAAGTACAGACGGTCCCCTAGTTACAAACATCTGACTTACAAAGGACTCCTACTTCCAAACAGAGGGAGACAACAGGAAGTGACAGGAAATCTTCCCTTAGGAAGGGAAATTCACTCCTGTAAGTTATTATGGGAAAAAGAGGTCTCCACTGATGCTTTATCACCAAGGTTTGTTTCCACAACAACCCAAAATTTTCAAAATCCAATTATTATTGGAACAGGAAGTGAGGTGACATCTTCTGAACAGAAACATAGACAGCAAAACAAACATTACAGGGGTCTTACCGCTTCCCTATGCTATCCAAAATGCTTAAAAATATTTTTTTTTGGCTGGAGCTACACTTAAACAATGTACCTGTTCCCACTTACAAACAAATTCAACTTAAGAACAAACTTACAGTCCCTATCTTGTTTGTAACCCGGGGACCGCCTGTATGGTTTATTTTTTTCTTCTAATACTTTTTCTGTTTTTATCTTTTAGTCAGTGTTTTTTTTTTCAAGGCTTGGGGCAGGTGCTGCTAAGTAATAAGTAGCCCTTGCAATTTCTTGCATGGACTACTTTAAAATGCAATTTCATTTTTTTTTTTTTCATGTAGCTAGTATATAAGTTTTGTGGATTTAAACATTCCTCAGAGGTATGATTCAGTGTTGCCAACTGCCAGTAAATTTATGTCTAACTGTCTATAGATATCAAGGTCTGATAATTTATCATGCTGTGCTGACTTTTTAAGTGTAAACAGGGCAAACTACTTGATATGGGTATTGTCAGTGTTTCCATGTTGTGTTTAAATACCAATTGTCTTAGTTTTTAATAGGAGTTCAGTTATTTTTCAGGTTGCCAGTAAAAAATGTGCTCTGCCAGTAAATTTTCCATGTTTTGCCAGTAAAAAACGCTGCGGGAGGTTGGCAACACTGGTATGATGTTGTCTTTCAAATAGCTTTCTGTAATCACCTGCATAGCAAGACGTGTTGCCTGGAACAGCAGGGCAGAACTTTGAGCAAGTGATAATTTGCTGTCAATCTGATAGTCACTGATAGATGAGAGCAGAGTGATTATTCATCAGTTAAATATTGCTCCTTCATTGCCCAGTCAGCAGGCTGGGATGGTCTGGTCTGTGCTTCTTCTTTTTGATAGGAGAATTCATGTTGAAAAGTGAGGTCACTCACCTGGCTATGTAGGCAATTGGGAGTTCCTGGAGCACAAAAACAAAAAAAATAATCAATTGGAAGTTAAAACATTTAAAGCGTAACTCCACTTTTGTTGAAACACAAAACATTCCCCCTGGGTGATCTATGTACATTACAAGGATTTTAACAAACTTTGTTGCAGATTCCCATGTTCCTGAGTTTGTCTGTATCCATGTGGGAAAGGGAGTCTAATGGGAGTGGTTTCATAATTATAAATCAGCTGTGCACCTGCAGGGCTCTAATGAGGAAAACTGCTGGGCCTGTGTCCCTTTAGGCGTGATTTCCTATTGGAAGTATCTCACAAAAAATTACATTTTTTTGCAGGGGATGCCTGAAATCTGACTTGTATCTTAGTTCAGACTACTGGGAAAATCAGTGAGCCAATCACACAAGCAGGACATTATGTTTCTGGGGGAGATTTGTACACATTCTGTGTACAAGTTGTTTAGAAACACCACCTGGGAATAATACCCTGTTGCCGTCATCCCTATTTAAATAATTGTGAAGAAAAGTTGCCTCAATTAGAACCTGGGATTTTTATATGCAAACTGACTCATAGTTATAACTAGACTTAGAAAATGTATTGGTATACAATACAAAAAAAGGGAGGGGAAAAGAATTATATACAAAAGCACAGAGTGCAATTCAGTTGTACAAATTGCAAATGTATACAATACATAAAACAGCCAACGTGTGCTGATTCTCAAAGTCCGACGCGTTTCGGGAAACACCCTTCTTCAGGGACTTTGTTATTTTTTTTGGAGAGAATCAATTCTATAATACAATACAGTACACATGTTACGATCGCATTCAAAAGACAACAATACTGTTCCAAAACACTAGGGACATTTACTTTTTTTACCTTCAAAATCACACTGCTGGCAAGTACAATTGTGGCACTCAAAGAGTGTATTTAAAACAAATGGACCATATGGCCCAGTTGATACTAGGTAACACGAGTTGCTGCTGATAACACACCACCCAAACGGTCACCACTGAGCCTCCGTGATCGTCACTACCACTGTGTCGATCCCACCGTAATACGATTGTAATGAGAATGAAAGGGAGTTTGAATTCCACAGGTATTGGAGGTTGTTGGAGGATCGTCACAAATCTATATGTATAAAAAAATATTATTATATGTTTGTTGTAATATGAAGGTGTCCGAGCACCTACTGGGAAACAATCATTCTTATTGAAAAAATGGAAAAAATGACACTTCATAATAACCTTTCTAGTCTTTGAAAGGGAATACATGGCACGGGGAAATCACCCATCCATATGTCTCTAAGGTCATTCTTAACGGGGGTCCCTCTGATCGTAACTCCACCTTTGTATTTATGAATTACTGCTACTGGGTGATGACTAGTCATCATTATCCCTTCAGTGGATATGTTTTCAAGAGGGGACCCTTGTGTTGGTAAGGCTTAGGGCCGTACCATAATACAGTTTTAAATACATTAAATGTTACCCATATATGAGAATGTGCCTAAAGTACCTGTTTGTATGTACACAAGAGGGGAGGGGAGGGGAGGGGAAAACAAGTCCCCGCATACCTGAATGGTTTCCCGAGTCGTCCTCTGGCATGGTGTGTGCAGAGTGGCTGTGCGCACTAAAGCCCTCCGCACACATGGCTTTAAAGCACGCCGGAGCATGCGCATTGGGTGGACACTTTGCGTCCATTCCTCAATGCGTCATTGGAGGCGCGACGATACACCACTCGCAATGGTAAGTGGGGCGGAGACAGCCAAATGAAAGTACCATGTCGCATACATGGGTCATTTCTAAACGTGCCCGTGAATTCACTGGATACCAGATTAAAAGATAATCTGGTATCCAGTGAATTCACGGGCACGTTTAGAAATGACCCATGTATGCGACATGGTACTTTCATTTGTGGGGGATGTCAATACTGCCAGCTGATGGACACCCGCAAAGAAGTATATCTTCCTGATGGACAGAGATACTCTCCCAGACATTATGCTAACTGCAAAACCGAGAGTGGTCTATTTACTCACTTGCCAATGTGGTTCATTCTATGTTGGAAAAACTAAACTCGAATTTTACAAAAGAGCTTACCGTCATGTGCAAAGCATGATGACTGCTAACCCGGACCTTCCTTTGAGGAGGCATGTTAGAACTCATCATGTGTGCAAATGCCCCAGGATCAAATTCCTCATTTTGCATACGATACATCCTAATCCAAGGGGGGGGGATTGGAATAAAATACTGCTACAGAAAGAAACTTGGTAGATTGAGAGACTGGGGACCACCAGACCCCCAGGCCTCAACAGCCAACTTAGCTTTCGCCCCTTTCTTGAGGGATTTGTATCGGGGGTTGTGAGAAAGAATAAAACAATGTCTGAACAGATACATACCCCAGGATCAGGAATGTAGGGCCTGACTTGTGGGTGTAGGATTCACAATCTAGAGGTCTGACTTACACTTTTGCATATAAATGAATGGCTATTATGTGAGGGCTTTGTACATGTGACCTGATATTGTGCTATGTATGAACTTATTCTGCCTTTATATACACATGTATGGCATAAACAAATACTTGTGAAAAATAACTATAATTAGGGTAAAAAATTCTTGATTCTGTATTGTTACATTCTCTCCATGCCATTATATGTTGAACATACTGTATAACTGTAAAAGCTGGCTTTACAAATGGGGTAATCATTGTGATTGATTATGAATCAATGGATTCATTTAACATTGTAAGTGCTGTTGTGGCCCACCTGCCCTCCCGGCCCCCGCCCAGCGCACCCAGCCCCCCGGCCTATTTGGCCATGGGGGGCGGTTTGTCTCCGGGTGGGGAGCTTGGGGAGGGAACCATGGAACAGGCCCGATTGGTCAGGTCTCTCCCGGTTTTCTCTCCTATGTCTCTCCACTGGAGTCCTTGCGTCGGTGGAGTGCACGTGCATGGCTTCCTTATGTGTCTGCAGATGGGGGAGCCGTGCACGCGCATTTCGGGAGCCTCATTGCGTCATTCCATTTGGCTGTCTCCGCCCCACTTACCATTGCGAGTGGTGTATCGTCGCGCCTCCAATGACGCATTGAGGAATGGACGCGAAGTGTCCACCCAATGCGCATGCTCCGGCGTGCTTTAAAGCCATGTGTGTGGAGGGCTTTAGTGCGCACAGCCACTCTGCACACACCACGCCAGAGGACGACTCGGGAAACCATTCAGGTATGCAGGGACTTGTTTTCCCCTCCCCTCCCCTCTTGTGTACATACAAACAGGTACTTTAGGCACATTCTCATATATGGGTAACATTTAATGTATTTAAAACTGTATTATGGTACGGCCCTAAGCCTTACCAACACAAGGGTCCCCTCTTGAAAACATATCCACTGAAGGAATAATGATGATTAGTCATCACCCAGTAGCGGTAATTCATAAATACAAAGGTGGAGTTACGATCAGAGGGACCCCCATTAAGAATGACCTTAGAGACATATGGATGGGTGATTTCCCCGTGCCATGTATTCCCTTTCAAAGACTAGAAAGGTTATCATGAAGTGTCATTTTTTCTATTTTTTCAATAAGAATGATTGTTTCCCAGTAGATGCTCGGACACCTTCATATTACAACAAACATATAATAATAATTTTTTATACATATCGATTTGTGACGATCCTCCAACAACCTCCAATACCTGTGGAATTCAAACTCCCTTTCATTCTCATTACAATCGTATTACGGTGGGATCGACACAGCGGTAGTGACGATCACGGAGGCTCAGTGGTGACCGTTTGGGTGGTGTGTTATCAGCAGCAACTCGTGTTACCTAGTATCAACTGGGCCATATGGTCCATTTGTTTTAAATACACTCTTTGAGTGTCACAATTGTACTTGCCAGCAGTGTGATTTTGAAGGTAAAAAAACGTAAATGTCCCTAGTGTTTTGGAACAGTATTGTTGTCTTTTGAATGCGATCATAACATGTGTACTGTATTGTATTATAGAATTGATTCTCTCAAAAAAAATAACAAAGTCCCTGAAGAAGGGTGTATCCCGAAACGTGTCGGACTTCGAGAATCAGCACACGTTGGCAGTTTTATGTATTGTATACATTTGCAATTTGTACAACTGAATTGCACTCTGTGCTTTTGTATATAATTCTTTTCCCCTCCCTTTTTTTGTATTGTATACCAATAAATTTTCTAAGTCTATTTATAACTATGAGTCAGTTTGCCTATAAAAATCCCAGGTTCTAATTGAGGGAACTTTTCTTCACAATTACATTCTGTGTACAGAACAACTCCAGGTAACCATATTGCTTTGCACTTTCAGAAAATTACAGAGCTACAGATTGAAAAGGAAAGGTAATTTTTAATAACATTTAATTACAATATGACTTGTGTCGCAATTGTATACGCTGTATTATTTTTATTTTATTTGCTATTTTCTTTCCCCACAAAAGTGGCGTTACCCTTTAACAAATATGAATTACAAAATGCTTCTTTAGCTGTTTGCTTGGAGTTCCACTTTAACTCTAGATTTTGTCAGACTTGTAAAAACTGATTGGTTCCCATGGATCGTCCATAGGTTTATGTATCCTATTAATAATTAGGGCCCAGATCATACAATGTGATCAGCGTTGTTCAATGCAGCCATTTTACATGGCTAATGGAAATGCTTATTACAATCCAGAGCTTTCTTTTAACTAACAGAGCACTTGTTAATCATATCCCAATTGAGATGCAGATAGAACACTTTAAAATCAATTAAATATCTGCTGAAGCAGCATGTCCATGCTCTGGATGATTTACCTACCTCAGAAGCTCTTGTTACCTGTCAGATTTGCATCATTATGTATTGCTGTGTATATTTTCCCATAATTACTCACACAGAAAATCCCACACTGATCAATACCTCCAGCCATTTACATTGTTAACACATTTAATCATGCAAATACAAATTAATCACATAGATGTTTTGTGGATTCAGACATTCACCAGAGGTGCTGACTCATTGCTCTGATAGACATATTCTATGGTCAATATACTTAAAGGGAAAGTGGCTTGTATTTATTTTCTTTTTATTTTATACACATTTATAAACCATATTTATATATTATTTACTATTATTTATCATTTTTACCTTACAAATAAATATTTAAAGGGTCAGTGCTTCCAAAACTGATATTTTAGAGGTGAGGGCACATTTTCCAATGGTGAGATTTCTCTCACCTCCTGTTGTGTATCCAGGACAGGATCTCCCCAATGTGACACAGACACGAAAAAACACTTACATGAATTGCTACCCAAAACTACAGACAAAAAAGTTTTGGCTATATATACATTTTAATCCACCTTAAATTCTTGGGTTTGCATGTGTATCATGGTCATTACTTAGTGGGTGCATCTCTCCTTGTTGGTCTAGTTATTTATCTATTTAAATGTATAAACAATGCAACAGGAGGATCTGGAACAAGCAAAGTTAAGTGGCAAAGCTCTCAAGTGGGGAGCTGGGAATGGTCAGGAAGATTCTGCTACTGGAATATCCGAGATGTAAGAAGGCAGGGCTGACCCAGCCCACCAGACTCCATTTGTATTGTATCTAAAAGTATTTTTGGGTGGACTGACCTTTAAGCCTGGGTTCAAACCATTGCAAATTGGATGCAGTTCCCTGCATCCAATTTGCAATAGCAGGAGATTTTGACCGACTCTCTATGGAGATGGTTCACATATCTCCGCAGCAAGTCTGATTTGCACAAAAATGCTATGCGACTTTTGGTATGTTTCAGGTCCGAATTCAGCCCAAAATTCGGGCTGAAATTGGAACTGAAACATTGAACCAGGACGCGCTGGACCCCTGCTGTGAGCTGCATGCGGTTCATATGTGAACCCAGCCTTAATGTTTGGTATTTCCATAACAATTTCTAAAGCCCAGCATTATCTCTGTATTTGTTAACTGCTTCTATTTTTATTGAAAATCAATACATCTCCTATGGGAAGACAAAGGGAGACTTATTGAGCTGCCCCCTGTGTTCTAAATAGATCTAAACAGCTGGAGATCAAATTACACCAGACTGTTCAGGATTTTCCCAGCAAAAAAAAAACACTGCAGAAAACCGCATAGTAGAGTCTACCTAGACCAGGCCACATTCTGCAATGTTTCCTCTATGAAGGGTTTAATCACAGAGATGAACTGGTGGTGTAAAAAGATAGACCTACATGTGTCATTAAAGTTGTTGTAAACCCTTTACAACCATTTTAAACTACAGGTAAGCCTTTAATCAGGCTTACCTGTACGTACTGAGAATATCTCCTAAACCTGTATGGTTTAGGAGATATTCAATGTACCAGCATGTGCCAATGTCATTGGCACATGCACACTGAAGAAATAGCCCCAGGATGCCGTTTCTTCCGTGAGTGTGCCGTAACCGGTGGCTCCCGCGTGCATGCGCGGGAGTGACGTAATTGACCAGAGCCCGCGATCCTGGAAGAAGACACAGAAGACATGACACCTAGCTTATTATGCCTTTGTCTTGCAGGTGTTTTTTTTTTTTTCGGCTTGACAAACACTTTAAGAAAGTGAGAGTTTGGAAATCTTCTGTACATTGCAGGTGTTCATTGTATGTATTAGGATAAGTAAGCTTACATTCTTCAAAACCAATTAGAGAAAATAAGGAGTGTATCCAAACCTACGGTGCCCTGATTTTTGGTTGGAGTGGGGTGATGAGGGGAGAGGAGGGCATGAAATAGGAGGTGGGGGGGCTTAGAGTGAAAGGTGTGATAGTTGATATAGGGGGAAGGGCATGGGGGTATGAAAGAGGGAGTAGGGAAATTGACAAGGGAATGGGGGCTATGAGCCACCACCACCAGGGGTGGATGGTTTTGGAAAAGCAGGGGGTTTGGAGATAGTGGATGTTGGCTGGAGGAGAATATAGGGAGGGGAGAGTTGTTTAACCCAATGAATAATCAATGTTCTGAGGAATATCTAAATTCCACCGAGTAGAGCCAGGCTTATAGAAATGTATCTTTGTGGTAGTTGAGGTTGGAGGTAAGATTCTCCATGCACATTGTGTTATCAATTCTGGAGAACCATTATTCTGTGGAGGACGTTGCAGTTGATTTCCACAGGACCAAAATGCACGTCCTCACAATGAATAAATAACAAGCTTTAAAATGTTTTTTAAAAGAAAGAGAATTAATGTGGAAAATATATGCCATAGGATCGTCTCCCAAGTCCACATTCTTTCATTTATAGCAAAAGAGTTTCACTGACAGAAGTCATGTATGAGCAGACATTCCCAGAAGATATGAAGCAATGTATCCTTGGGGGATTTGTATCTCCAACAAAGAAGGGGGCTTTATGATGTAGGGGATTTGTACCACCTAGAGAATACAGTATCCTGATCCTTGAATTCTATTAGATATTAAGAATTAATAAGCAAACAAGAGTCTGTGATTAATGTGGTTTTGGAACATTCAAGATCCTTCTTCCATTTCTTAATAAAAAAGTTTGGTGTGTCAACCCCCACATCTGAATGTGTACAGAAGCATGACACATGGCCTTCAATACACTTGATTAAATATTAGTTGGCCTAGATCCACATATCACAGTTTCACATCATACCATGTCATCCCATTGAGCAACTGAATGAGGTGAGACCGTCCATTATCCAAAATATATTTCCCCAGCTCCTCATCTTTGTTTCATACTCAATTTAAAGTGTCCTATAGGTGCAGCACAGGATAAATACATGGGCACTATTGTCATGATCAAAGATCCCAACATGAGCAAATAAAAGTTGTTCTGATGACATACAAATTTTGTTTGCTTTATTGGTTACTTTACCCAAGAGTCCTAATTTCGATATAAGGTGAAATCTGGTGGGCCTTTACCCTGTGCTGGAATACTAAAGTCTATAGATACATAATTATTATGTTCCAAAGCAACTTAAGAAAGCTTTCTCTCTAGCTTTTCTTTTTTAACAATTAAAAACCTGCTTTTAAACTGAACTCCAGGCAAAACTTATTTTTGATTTGGATTGAGTAGGGAGGAATTAAACCAAAAGTAATTTAAAGTAGAACTATAGTGAAAACATTTTTTTTTTCATTTTGGATAGAGTAAGAGAGGGGTATAACCCCTGTCAGTTTATTTTTTGTGTCCCATTGGGGAGATTTCCCTTCACTTCCTGTCCCATAGCCAAACAGGAAGTGAGCGGAAATCTCTGCAAATTCAGGGAATCCCTTGGGGAACCCCATTGGAAAATTTCTCTTCTATTATTTTTCTGGGGACAACCCAAAATTTGGGGTTTTCTTTAACTTTCACTTTCAGTGATAATGGTAAACAGCACATTGAGAGGATGAATCTCAGACAGCAATAAAAACTGACAGGGGTCTAATCCCTCTCCACTCTATCCAAAACTAAAAAAAAACTTTTGCCTTTAGTTATACTTTAATTATTTGCTATTTGTGGTCTTGTTGTAGAGTTTGCATCAACTTTCTGTCAGATAGGAGCGCCATGCACAAGCCACACTTTCATTATGGTAATTTACCTGGAAGTAAAACTTCACACAGGGGACCTTATATACTGAGGCCCAAGGGGACACACAATGTAAATTAAAAAATAGGTAATATGTCTCACATTTCTGGCTTTGCAAGCAAGTGGCCAACCAAAACAATTTCAATCTTGACATACACTATATTAGCAAAAGTATTGGGACACCTGCCTTTACACACAGATGAACTTTAATGGCATCCCAGTCTTAGTGTGTAGGGTTCCATATTAAGTTGGCCCACCCTTTGCAGCTATAACAGCTACAACTCTTCTGGGAATGCTGTCCACAAGGCTTAGGAGTTTGTGTATGGGAATGTTTGACCATTCTTCCAGAAGCACATTTGTGAGGTCAAGCACTAATATGGACGAGAAGGCCTGATTCACAGGCTCCGCTCTAATTCATCTCAAAGGTGTTCTATTGGGTTGAGCTCAGGACTCTGTGGAGGCCAGTCAAGTTCCTCCACACCAAACTCGCTCATCCATGTCTTTATGTCTTTATGGACCTTGCTTTGTGCACTGGTGTGCAGTCATGTTGGAACAGGAAGGTGCCATCCCCAAACTGTTCCCATGAAATTGTCCAAAATGTCTTGGTATGCTGACGCCTTAAGAGTTCCCTTCACTGGAACTAAGGGGCCAAGTCCAACCCCTGAAAAACAACCCCACACTATAATCCTCCCTCCATCAAATGATTTGGACCAGTGCACAAAGCAAGGTCCATAAAGACATGGATGAGTGAGTTTAGGGTGGAGGAACTTGACTGGCCTGCACCTCAACCTGACAGAACACCTTTGGGATGAATTAGAGTGGAGACTGGGAGCCAGGCCTTCTCCTCCAACATCAGTGCCTGACCTCACAAAAGCGCTTCTGGAAGAATGGTCAATCATTCCCATAGACACTCCTAAACCTTGTGGACAGCCTTCCCAGAAGAGTTGAAGCTGTTAAAGCTGCAAAGAGTGGGCAAACTCATTATTGAACCCTACGGACTAAGACTGGGATGCCATTAAAGTTCATGTGCGTGTAAAGGCAGGTGTCCCAATACTTTTGGTAATATAGTGTATCTGTGGTACAATTTTTACTTTACATAAATTTTAAAAACAAATTTTCATCATGAATCATTAAGACTATAGGCTCAAAACAACTTGATAATATTCCCTGAAATTCCGAAACAGACACCAGGGACTCATACATCACTTATCTAAATAAAGGGTAACAATTAAGGTAAACAGGCAAATTGAGACATTTACTACCCCTGCTCCTTTCCTTCTGAAAGATCCAGTAAACATCACCTGACATTAAGCAATCACAACATTTTTTTTTCCTCCAGATTTTAAAGCACAATAAAGAAGTTAGTGTCACAACAGATTGTATCACGGGAAGCAGCATCAATTCTGATTGTCGTACAGATTGAAGGAATGCTACCTTATACAGTCTTAACCTTTCTCTCTTTCATTTGTCATTGCTTTATGGATGGTAATCCTTGTCTAATGCTGCCTGTCATGAAACCTATGTATCATATTTTATTAGATTTGTATTGCAAAGTGATTTATAAAATTACCAATGAGAACATTACATATGTAATAGATGGGAGATGAATGCCTGTACAAATGCTCTGTTCATTTGTCACCCATCAAATGAAAGCAGATCATTTCGGCATCATTTGGGTATATTTCACACAGCTTATTTTAGACTTTATACCGCATAGTAGAGAGATCTTTATAAATGTGAGTATAAATTCACAAATTTCCCACAGCATAAATCCTTTATTCCTAAATTTGTTTTGCAAAAAATTAAATCATTTTGTGGACAAAACCAAACAACATTAAAAAAATTAAAAAATAATTTTACTAAAAAATCAGAAATTTCAGCTTTCCCCATGACAGGCACGGTCTCAAAATAAATGATTCTCATTGTTTTGTGGAGGATAAGATCAAGTTTACATCTATGTTAGTTTGAGTGGTGGTCCACCTTGCAAAGGGCTGCTAATTAATATTGAGGAAGTGGATCATAAAATGAATTCTTAGTGCTTAGTTTAAGACACATTCAAATGTTATATGCACAGAAATACACATTACGCTTGTTACATGCACCTTACCATCCTAGTTACTACTAGTAGTCAGTACTTTGCTATTTGAAATGTTATAGAGGAATATTTTACAGGTGTAGAGTTTCATTAGCAGTTTTACTGCATATAAATATTTTTCATTATATTATAATATGAAAAAGAGGCTAAAACTATTTAGACAATCGTTGGCAGATGACAAAAATAAATAAATGAAGCTGCAGCTGCAACCCAACACCCCCTAATACCAATGGCATGAACAATGTATTCAATTAGAAGGCTGTGCTACCCCACATAGACCAACTTGAGGGCATGAAAAAAAATGTAGTATAAACAGTCCATATAACATGAGGTAGATGGTAGTTCACAAATACGAATGTCCACAAAGTCCTAGTCCCCACAGTGAAATTTCAACACTCCGTAATGCTCAATCGCACCAGTGATTCCACCACAGTTTATAAAAGGTGTCCCCTTAGCAGATAGGATGGACCTCTAGATTATAGGAGGTCAGTAACGCCAGTGGCCTCTTAACCCAGCCAAGGTATGAACAGCATGAGCTTTAAGGTCCTCCGATGTCTCCTATGCTATATAGGCATCTCCACTCGGAAAAAGGAAACAGACTCCCATAGTGTAAATCCGCATACAAAAGAATGTATTAAAAAGTAGTAACTTACAGTTAAAATTGTGTCAGAGCTCCTAGCATAAAACAGTATCGCCGGCCGGCGTAGAAATGCCCTCCTTCGAGGATGCGATTGCAGGTGGTAACGTCAGCATGTTGCATACCCTGTGCGCTTCGTCCCAAACAGACTTTTCCTTGGGATTAGGGCAATGTACCGACATACCACCATTTATACAAACAATCTACAATCAATCCTCATTGGTGCTAATCAGGCAATCGCATGGCAACAACTCAATGCATTTAGGCATCTAGATGTAGTGAAGATGACTTGCTGAATTTCAAACCGAGCATCAAAATGGGGAAGAAAGGGGATTTAAGTGACTTTGAACGTGGCATGGTTGTTGGTGCCAGACGGGCTGGTCCGAGTATTTAAAAAAGGTATGCTCTACTGGGATTTGCATTCACAACCATCTATAGGGTTTACATAGAATGGTCTGGAAAAGAGAAAATATCCAGGGCAGTTGTGTGTAGGAAAATGCCTTGTTGATGTCAGAGGTCAGAGGAGAATTAGTAGACTGGTTTGTGAAGATAGAAAGGCAACAGTAACTCAAATAGCCACTCGTTACAACCAAGGTATGTAGAATACCTTCTCTGAACACACAACACATTGAACCATAAAGCAAATGGGCTACAGCAGCAGAAGACCACATCAGGTGCCACACCTGTCAGCTAAGAACAGGAAACTGAGGCTACAATTCACACAGGCTCACCAGAATTGGACAATAGAAGATTGGAAAAACATTGCCTGGCCTGATGAGTCTTGATTTCAGCTGCAGCAATCAGGTGGTAGGGTTATTATTTGGCATGAACAACATGAAAGCATGGATCCATCTTGCCTTGCATCAACGGTTCAGACTGGTGGTGGTGGAGTAATGGTGTGGGGGATATTTTCTTGGCACATGTTGGGCCCCTTAGTACCAATTGAGCATCGTTTAAATGCCACAGCCTATCTGAGTATTGTTGCTGGCTATGTCCATCCCTTTATGACTACAGTGTACCCATCTTCTGATGGCTCCTTCCAGCAGGATAATGCACCATGTCACAAAGCTCAAATCATATCGCCACTGGTTTCTTGAACATAACAATGATTTCACTTTACTCCAATGGCCTCCCCAGTCACCAGATCTCAATCCAATAGAGCACCTTTGGGATGTGGTGAAATGGGAGATTCACATCTTGGATGTGCAGCCGACAAATCTGCAGCAACTGCGTGATGCTATCATGTCACTATGGACCAAAATCTCTGAGGAATGTTTTCAACACTTTGTTGAATTTATGCCATGAAATAGACATGTGCATGGCAAAAAAAATTGTTTTGCTTAATTTAATTTAGATTCGTTAATCTAGTTATTTGGTTTCATTAAATTTGGTTGATTAGTTCAATTCATATTAGGGATTCATATTCGGAATTCATTCTGTCTTTTTCAAATCTTCTTCGAATTTACAGATTGTTCTTGATTCAAAACGTTCCAATCAATACATTTTGAAGCGGTCGAATCGAAAACTTTAGATTTTTTTTTTCAATTCGAATATGGCAAAGTGAACAAACACAAGAAAAATCTTCTTTAAATGATTACAATGATTCTTTAAATTACCTTTGACTTAACAAAAACAGCATTGTTTTGAAATGGTACTCTGATAACACACACAGTCTTTGATTTCAGAAATATGTTTACAGTTCGAATTTGACTGGAATTCGATGTAAAATGCAATTCAAATTTCAATTAAATTTTTGGAATTTCGAATGAATTTCGTTTAGTTTTTCGGCACATTCAATAAACTTTGTTTATACTGTAATTTGGGTATTTGGATATATCCGCATCTCTGAATAACAAAAATTTTGTCTGAATATTTATTTGGAACGAAATGAACCACAAAGAATTAAGGCAGTTCTGAAGGCAAAATGGGGTCCAACCTGGTACTAGCAAGGTGTACCCAATAAAGCCTCCGGTGAGCGTATATGTAAAGTGCTGCATATAATGACGGCACTATACAGGTACCTGGAATAAATAAACTTTTAAGAAAACACTTAATTCTAGTTCTTTAGCCTTGACCTAAACTCGGAACATATATTAGCAGTTATTGTAAGACTGAGCAATGCTCTGGAGCTCCCCAAGCTTGTAACCTGCAGATAATCTTTATCTGTTGGTGTCCATCTCTTTTAGTTTAGTAGTTACCACCTTTTAAAGCCTTCACAGAAGGTTTGTAATGTAAGTCAATCAGCTATTGTGGTTTGCTGTCGGCCAAAAGTTGCATGTAAAATTATCATCAACACAAAGTTAAAGGTGTCAGTAGGCAATTCTGTTCTGTACACCTTGATGAACGTCATATAAAAGGTCAGGAGGCATTTGGCAGGAGGTAGCAATGCACGTTAACCGTCTCTTTTCACGGCATGAAGAGCAAGATGAAAGGCTCTACAATCAAGAATTTCGGTGGTATGTTGTTGAAAGTTAAAAGTTTTGTTTATAATACAGTATGTGTTCTCCACCCAATTTTTCTTCTCTATAATATATACCAGTCAGAGCCTTGGGCTGCATGTTCTAGTGATGAAAGTCTAAAAGGCATGAGATGTGTGCTTAGTGCCTGTGTCTCCTGGAGATCATCCTTTCTAGTTTCCCTTAAGAATTGATTGTGCCAAAATGATTGACAAAATTGATGTTTCGTGTTGATCTTTATTCTTCACAGTCCCATGGCCTTGATGAATAGTCAAAGGTAAAAAAAAGGCTTGTGTATAAATGAGAGATCTTGATCTGATGTGTGTGTATTTTTAGATCATTCAGTAAGCTATACTGGTATTTGGCTGAGAGTATATGTGTGGTGCGTGAACATGTATAGCATGTGTAGTGGGTGCAATTTCAATATTGTTGTGGGTCCGCATAGGCTCCTCTGTTTACGCTGTTACTGGATATTGAATGTACTGGCATTATCATTATTTAGTAAAACGGATATGTAGTTACAGTATATCATGTGGCTCCAAAAAAATCATTAAAAGTACTCTGGCTCTCTGGCCTCCATCCTAATGGAGGTCTGCTACTGAGACATACTAGACACTGCCAAAAGGTTCCTAAACTATGTACACATTCATTTTAGTCTAACGTTTTTCTATGTGCTTTTGATGCCCTGATATAGCAATATTCTAATTTCACTAGTTGTCTACCTTTAAATGCACCCTTGAATGGGAAAAAAATGATCATTCTCCAACCTGCATTTCTAGGAAACACCAGTGAAAGTCAAGCCTAACTTTCCTATTACCTAACCTCCTAGGACTTTAGTTTTACAGTAACCTGCATTCCAAAAGAAGATACTAGTAAAACAGGAGTGTTCTTTAACAATAATGTAATGTATCATGTAATACATTAAATGCTTATAAGTAAATAAAGGGTAACAAATACAGAGAGGGAAAAAGTATTTGATATCGTGCTGATTTTGTACGTTTGCCCACTGACAAAGAAATGATCAGTCTATAATTTTAATGGTAGGTTTATTTGAACAGTGAGAGACATAAAAACAACAAAAATATCCAGAAAAACGCATTTAGAAATGTTATAAATTGATTTGCATTTTAATTCGTGAAATAAATATTTGATTCCCTATCAATCAGATTTCTGGCTCCCAGGTGTCTTCTATAAAGGTAACGAGCTGAGATTAGGAGCACTCTCTTAAAGGGAATGCTCCTAATCTCAGCTTGTTACCTGTTTAAACGACACCTGTCCACAAAAGCAATCACTCAATCAATTAATCAATCAATCAGATTCCAATCTCTCCACCATGGCCAAGACCAAAGAGCCGACCAAGGATGTCAGGGACAAGATTGTGGACCTAAACAAGGCTGGAATGGGCTACAAGACCATTGCCAAGAAGCTTGGGGAGAGGGTTACAACAGTTGGTGCAATTATTCGCAAATGGAAGAAACACAAAATCTCCCTCAGTCTGGGGTTCATGCAAGATCTCACCTCTAGGAGGTTCAATGATCATGTGAACGGTGAAGAATAAGCCCAGAACTACACGGAAGAATCTTGTCAATGATCTCAAGGCAGCTGGGACCATAGTCACCAAGAAAACAATTGGTAACACACTACGCCGTGATGGATTGAAATCCTGCAGCACCCACAAGGTCCCCCTGCTCAAGAAAGCACATGTGCAGGCCCATCTGAAGTTCGCTAATGAACATCTGAATGAACTGGGTGAAAGTGCTGTGGTCAGATGAGATCAAAATCAAACTCTTTGGCATCAAATCAACTCATCGTATTTGGAGAACCCCAAGAACACCATCCCCGCCATCAAACATAAAAGGCGGAAACATTATGCTTTGGGGGTGTTTTTCTGCTAAGGGGACAGGACAACTTTACCACATCAAAGAGACTAGGAATGTGGTCATGTACCATCAAATCTTGGCTGAGAACCTCCTTCCCTCAGCCAGGGCATTGGAAATAGGTTGTGGATAGGAAATTCCAGCATGACAATGACCCAAAACACATGGCCAAGACAACAACGGAGTGGCTCAAAAAGAAGCACATTAAGGTCCTGGAGTAGCCTAGCCAGTCTCCAGACCTTAATACCATAGAAAATTTGTGGAAGGAGCTGAAGGTTTGAGTACCAAATGTCAGCCTTGAAACCTTAATGACTTGGAGAGGATTTGCAAAGAGGAGTGGGACAAAATCCCTCCTGAGATGTGTGCAAACCCGGTGGCCAACTACAAGAAACATCTGACCTTTGTGATTGCCAACAAGGGTTTTGCCACCAAGTACTGCCAAGTCATGTTTTGTGAAGGGGTCAAATACTTATTTCACGCATTAAAATGCAAATCAAGTTATAACATTTTTAAATGCATTTTTATGGATATTTTTGTTGTTTTTGTGTCTCTCACCGTTAAAATAAACCTAGCATTAAAATGTATAAACGTATCATTTCTTTGTCAGAGGGCAAATGTAAAAAATCAGCAGGGGATCATATACTTTTTTCTCTCACTGTAATGGCAAATAATGGTGGCTACTTATAGGGTACCTCTACTTTTGTAAAAAAAAAAAGAAAAAAAAAAAGATTATTAACATATACAATTGCTACACATGTTTTTGTAATTTGGCATTATGAGTATTAGTAGAAACTAACTTTCCTAGCCAAAATATAGCCAATTATGACTATCTAAAACTGGGGGAAAAAAATCAAATAGTTTCCTAGTAAGTGGGTTGTCCTAGACCAGTGATGGCGAACCTTGGTACCCCATATATTTTGGAACTACATTTCCCATGATGCTCAACTACACTGGAGAGTGCATGAGTATCATGGGAAATGTAGTTCCAAAACATCTGGGGTGTCAAGGTTCACCATCACTGTCCTAGACTAGTCATATACAGAACTCTCCAGAAATGATTTTTTTTTGCTCTTATGCTTGGTTCCCAGCAGTTTTTCTCCTATTTGCCGGGATTGATCAGAAGTAGGTAGACCCTCCGTCTCAGAACTCAGGAAACAGGAATCCACCCATTTGTGACTTTTAATGCATGTGGTGACAGGTAGGATTCTGAAATTTCTTTTGCTAAAGTCCTTGTAGTGTATGTAAATGACCTTTTTTTTTTAGTAAAATTGAGCTACACTTAAACACTCTTTGGTATTGTATGATGTCCTCGTGAGGAAGTTATAAGGGTTTAAACATAAACACAATTTAATAGCCAGGGAAAGCTGAAGTAAAAGGCTGGGTACACACTATTCCAGCATGCTAAAGTTAAAAAACCTGAGAGTTTGCCGTACTAACATCCACAATGTTAGTGCAGCAGTCGCCCCCACTGTGCGTTTGTGTTCTGACAGGGAGACTGCCTCCCCACCAAAACATTTGGCCCCCACCAGAGCCATTGGCTGCTAGCGCTGATCAGATGCTAGCTGGTTGCTGGTTTTCATCATGCCCGTTTCACAGAAGCTAGTCGTAAGACCCGCTTCTGTAGAACAGACAGCTGCGCACACAGGCTAAAAGTTGGCTGGTTCCTACCAAACGGATTGTTTCCATCCGATTTTCAGCCAGTGTGCACCCAGCACAATCCTTTTCATAATCCTGGATGAATCCAATTAGTATGTCTGGCTGCAATCACATGGGATAAGGGCAAATGTATTTAGAGCAGCCCTCAAAATTTTCACTCACCTGCTCACATTAGGTGAGTGGAAATAAGCTGAGGGTGAGTGTGGAGCCACACCAGCCTCCGCCCCCTGTCATTCTCTTAGCATGGCCTGGCATACAGCAGGAGTTGGGAAACAAACTAGATGAGGCGGAGTTGGGGGTTGGGTGGTAGTTGTCCAAGTATACTTTTCCTTTTAACAAGCTGATGATTGGTTGCTCAGACTGCCTAGCAACCAATCATCAACTTGTTAATAGGAAAAATTAACTTTGCCAGCTCCCGCTCCCCTGTCCAGTGCTGTGCTCTGCTGTCTCCATTTAATATAACATTAAAATATTTACTTAACAAGGCAGTAATGATGTGTACAGTGCCTATAGTAGCCAATCATATTTTATCTTTATTTTATTTATTACAGTCAGATAAATTAAATGCTTTATATTAACATTTAACAGTGTAATTTCATGAGATAATTTATGAGGGTGTGTTTAAGGGTGGAATTAGGGGCTGGGCAGTGTAGGGGTTGGGTGGGGAAACTGGTGGCGAGTAACTCTTAAGGCCTGGCTGGTAGCTCAGAACTTGAAATTGTGAGCCCTGTTTAGGGTATATCTAAAGCCAATATCTTTTTTTTGTTTGATTTGGATAGAGAAATGAAAGGTTAAAACTTACATTTGTTTTTTATTTGCCACCTGTGTCCTTTTACTTTCAGTCCTAAAGAGACAGCAGGAAGTGAGCTAAATGACCTCTCAAGGTGGGCAAATGGTTAGTTTTTTTTTCCATTCAGCCAGAGGGCTGAACAAACAACAACTAACAGATTCCTTGATCCATACAACTGAGGTGGATGGAGAAATTCCCCCACCAGGTTTCTGACAGCAACTCCTTTTGCTATCAGAATACACTAATCAGTGGCTGCAGCTGATTAGCTTACTGCTGATCGAAAAACGTTTTCCAGCATCTCCATTTGAAAGTATTTGGTCTAACAATCAACTTCTGTCCAACAGGGAGGGCCACAGACAGGTCAAAATTTGGTTGGTCCACGCTGAACCAGTCAAATTTCGATCTCTCTTTGCCTAGTTTTAGACACTGTCACCAGAACGAATGCCCCTCTTATAAATACCCCCCCCCCCTTCTATTGCTGTTTTGGTGATAGTTCAAATTTTGGAATTTCCCTTACTTTCATTTTAAAAGAAAACATTTACCTCACTATTCATTTTTGGGTATGTCTGTAGCAAAATAATAGGTCATCTACAGTGCACCTTATAGAATTAAACAAAAAAAGGTTTATGATTTATACAAAATAATATATTATTCTTTTTTTTGATAATCTGCATCCAGCCAAGAAGGAGTTAATATGGCTGGGGGGTTCTGCACACTTATTAAAAGGTTTAGCAGATTGTTGACTTTTCCTTAGATTTCACCTCTTTGAATAATGGCCTTTTCTTCACCTTTGATGAAGATGAATGAAACATTTGCCTGAAGTACAAAAGCAGAGAATTGCATTGTATTGTAATGATTAAAATTGAATGGGAAGAGTATTATAAACGTGTAGAACCTTGAGTAGGCTATGTGCTCTGCACACCGACAAAATCTGCTGTCTGCTATGGTGCTCAAAAAAAGATCTACTATAAAGTAGTTTGTGCATAAACCACTTACAATAGAGAGTGTACCTCGTTATATGCTAGCTACTGTTACCTTTTGTGTCTCTCTTTTGTTTTTCATAAAATTAAAAAGTAACTCCAGAGTATGCTGCTTTCAAACAGTAATAATGTGGAAAAAGATACTATATTGAAAGATTTAGGTTGCCAAATAAATAAGGTATTTATCCTGAAGCTACTTACCAGGGGCTAATTTTTTTTATTATTATTAAAATGTATCGAAAGCCATTTTTTAGTTTTTAATAAAGTAGGGAAGCATTTCCCTACTTTATTAAAAACTGTCAGGTTGCATTGCTGTCCGCATCCACACTGGGGAGGTTCAATCTTCTATTTGTTATTTTGTTTATTTTTTGTTTACTTTTTCTTTTATAATTGTGTGTTTATTGGGTAGTACAAGAGAAGAGCAATTAACATAATATAATAGTATGACATGAGCATAGAGCATCAAATAATATGAGAATACAAAGCGCTAATGAAACAGAAGGACAAAATATAAGCCTTAGATATTATGAAGGTGGCTACCAATAGAGCGGACATTGTAAACATGGATGAAGTATCGCATAAACCTAATACAGCTCATAGGTTGGGTCACATAGAGGCTTCTCAATATGATAACATGAAAAGAACACATTGAAAGAAAATGGGGGGGTGTCATGGCATATACAAATAAGAGAGGCAAAGGTAAGGGTAACTAAATAATAAAGAAAGAGAGGTAGCTATTCAGGGGCTTGAGACACTGATTCTGGGTTAGGCTCAGAACTATCCTATAGATCCCAAATCTCTGAAAATTGTGGTAAAGAGTTGTGTACTACAGCCATAAAGTGTTCCATTCTACGTATAACCTGTTTAACAGCTAGTAAAATAAATGCAACCAATTTCTTGGCGTGTTTGGAGATACCTGGGACAGGCATTCCTAATAAATAGTGAACGGATCTAGGGGGAGAGTTACCCTAAGGAGACTGTGGAGGAGAGGCTGGACTGAGGACCAAAAAGGTCAGATAATAGCGCAGTCCCAAAAAATATGATAATGTGTGCCCAAGTCCCGATGACATCTCCAGCCGAGAGACCGGAGGGTTGTACCTATGAAGGAGCTCTGGAGTTCTCTCTCTGCTCCACGCATCTTATATTTGTTTTTTATGACTAGTGTGGACTGTAGATCACGAATATCAACTGTATTACACTTCATTATTATAGCTTTTTATCTTTAAAACTCTGGGCAGTTATAAAGGCACAATTAAAGATGTTGTAAAGGCAGAAGGTTTTTTATTTTAATGCATTCTATGCATTAAGATAAAAGCCTTCTGTGTGCAGCAGCCCCCTCAGCCCCTCTAATACCTACCTGAGGTCCATCTAGATCCAGCAATGTTGTCGTCATTGACTGAGACAGCAGCACTGTGCCATTAGCTCCCGCTGCTGCCAATCAAAGTTAGTCAGCCAATGAAGGGAGAAAGGGAGTGGGGCCGGGCCACAGTTCCATGTCTGAATAGATACAGGGAGCCGTGGCTCGGTTCGTGTGCCCCCATAGCAAGCTGCTTGCTGTGGGGGCACTCAATGGGAGGGAGGGGCCAGGAGTACTGAAGAGGGACCCGAGAAGAGGAGGATCTGGGCTGCTCTGTGCAAAATCACTGCGCACAGCAGGTAAGTATAGCGCGTTTGTTATCTTTAACAAAAAAAAAAAAATAGACTTTAGTATCACTTTAAATGCAGCTGAATATACCTTGAAAATAATTAAATAAATATTTTTACATAAACTAACACAGGCACCTGAATCATTTTGATATCAGCCTCTGTGATTCTCTGTATTGCAGCACTCAGGCTTGGTGGAAGGGGCGGGGCCAGCTTTAGGAGCCAAGGAGCTTTGCTACCTGCACATGTGCTGTCAGTGAACATTCTGACAGGAGAAGAGAGCAGTGTCAGTTGAATTGGTGATTATTCAGTTTGCTGTTGCTCCTTCATTGTCCAGTTAGTAGAAGTGAAGATGGCTCTATCATGTTCCCTAGCCAAAAAAGAGAAAGTGGTGTCAACTAAGGATGAGCACAGGTTTTGTCCGATCTTGGATTTGGACTGAACCCAGAAGAAAGCTGTCACTTCTGCCCACTGCTACCCAATAAACTGCAACTAGGTGCGTGGATGCTTTTGACAACATTAACCTGAGAAGGCCAAATTGCCATCTCAGATCAATGTCCTAATGGGGTCATTTTAGGTAAATTATGTCATAAGCATAACCGCCCCTTTGTGACTATGCAGCGGGAAAGAGCTTTGCCACAGTTCATTGGGTAACAGTGGGCAGGAATGACCAAATGCGTGCTTATCAATAGTGTCAGAACTGGGCAGATCTGAGCTGTGTATTTAGCTGTTTGCCTGGAGTGCAGAGCCGTTTTTGCTTTTTTTTGCACACATGTTTAAAAAATCATTTTACGCCTGAAGATTACACAAAACCCCCAAACATGATATATTTTCTGAAAGCAGACACCCTAGAGAATAAAATAGTAGTTGTTCCAATTTTTGATGTCACACGATATTACCGCAAAGGTAATATCAGTAAAAAACACAGTAAATCTTAGGGCAAACAAACGTAATAAACTACCCACATTTTTGGTAAAATATAAAATACAAGGTTGTTCAGCAAACGGAACCAACAGGGCCGGACTTGATGTCAAGCGGAAGCGGAAATGCATTGAGTCCACTCTCGCTTATGCTCCACCACTAATAATACAGTACACTGCTCCACCACTAATACAGTACACGGTTCCACCACTAATACAGTACACTGCTCCACCACTAACACAATACACTGCTCCCCCATTAATAATACAGTACACTGATCCACCACTATTACAGTACACTGCTCCACCACTAATAATACAGTACACTGCTCCACCACTAATAATACAGTACGCTGCTCCACCAACAATACAGTACACTGCTCCACCACTAATACAGTACACTGCTCCACCACTAATACAGTACACTGTTCCACCACTAATAACACAGTACACTGCTCCACCACTAATAATACAGTACACTGCTCCACCATTAATAATACAGTACACTGCTCCACTACTAATAATACGGTACACTGCTTCACCACTAATAATACAGTACACTGCTCCACCACTAATACAGTACACTGCTACACCACTAATAATACAGTACACTGCTCCACCACTAATACAGTACACTGCTACACCACTAATAATACAGTACACTGCTCCACAAATAGCACAGCACGCCTCCATACCCATCAGCACACTTCTGTATCACCAATCACATTTCTGCACCTCCAAAATACCCCATACCCCCAAGCACACCTCTGTATCCCCAGCATGCATTTGTACCCCGAGGACACCTCCGTACCCTCTTGCTCATCTCTGCACCCCCACATATATCTTTGCACCCTCTTGTACACCTTTGCAGCCCCCAGCACACTTCCATACCCCCCACAAACCTCTGTACTCCTCATCCCTCAGCACACCTCTGCACCCCAGCCACTTCAACACCCCCTTATACACCTCTACACCCCCAGCACATGTATTGTACACTCTGCTGCACATCTCTGCAACACACCCCCCCCCCCCACACACACACCCTTTCCTCTCTGCATTGCTGATAAGCAGCTCTTTGATGCCTGCTATGGTGCTGAGCAATTCACTGTGCACAGCCAATGCCTCTCCGGGTAAGACTCCCCTCCCCCTCCACCGTAAAGTCACTTTACAAGTGTACACTGCTGCTGGCTAGAGGTGTAAACAGAGACGCCAGGCACCATAGAGCTGCTCCTCTCATCCCAACTAAACTGTATATCAGGCTCAAGTCCTCTCTCTCCCTGCTGTCTGCCTCTACCTGCCTCCTTCCCTGCACATCTCATTCTGCCGATGGAAAAAAAAGTAACAGACAGGCAGCAGGCATTTTAAAGATAATGTAAGCAGCCTGGGAGGAAATTTCCACCCTGCCTCCCGGCCCAGTTCACCCCTGCTTCAGCATGCCCAATCATGCTGGGGTGTGGAGCAGCCAATCCTGGGAGAGCTGGAGAACAAATGAGGGGGGTGTGAAGCTTTGTCTGCTCTGTGCATGAGATAAGGAAATTATCTGTCACTCACACAGCACGGAAAAGAAATGTCTCCTATTTAGCTGTGAGAGAATTGCTCAGAGCTGGATTAACTCTTTGTGGCAAGACTGGGCACAGATTACATGACATCCTATACTTTACCAGGCAGAAGTGTTTTTTTTCGGGTTTACATCTATTTTAACCAGCAGCCGACCGGCCGCTGTCATAATACGGCGGCAGGTTGGCACTGACGTTCGAATTGCCATAGCTGTACAGTGGCTCACACACGCTGCATGAGCATGCCTGTGGTTTGGGCAGACTCAATGTCTGCTGGTGATCGCCTGTTACAGAGGCAGAAAGGAGATCTGCCAGTGTAAACACGGCTGATCTCCGTTCTGTCAGGGGACATATGACAGATCTACTGTTCCCAGTGATCGGGAACAGTAAAATCTGTCATGCCCTGGCCAGCCCCGCCCCCACACAGTTAGAACACAGTGAGGGAACACACTTAACCCCTTTATCGCCCCATACAGTTTAACCCTTTCCCTGCCAGTGACATTTATACAGTAAACAGGGCTATTTTTAGCTCTGATTGCTGTATAAATGTCAATGGTTGCAAAAAAGTGTTAAAAGTGTCCGATCTGTCTGCCGCAATATTGCAGTCCCAATAAAAATCGCAGATCCCCGCCATTACTAGCAGAAAAAAAATGTTTTTTACATAAATCTATTCCCATAGTTTGTAGACCTGATAACTTTAGCGCAACCCAATCAATATACTCCTTTTGAGATTTTTTTTTACCAAAAATATGTAGAAGAATATATATTGGCCTAAACTGTGGAAGAAATTTGTTTTTTTACATTTTTTGGATATTTATTATAGCAAAAAGTAAAAAATATTGTTTTTCTTCAAAATTGTCGCTCTTTTTTTGTTTATAGCGCAAAAAATAAAAAACACAGAGGTGATCAAATACCACCAAAAGAAAACTCTATTTGTGGGGAAAAAAGAACATCAATTTTGTTTGGGTATAATGTCGCATGACGGTGCAATTGTCAGTTAAAGCAACGCAGTGCCGAATCGCAAAAAGTGCTCTGGTCAGGAAGAGGGTAAATCCTTGTGGGGCTGAAGTAGTTAAAGTCACTAAAAGCAGCTTCCATATTTCTATAATGACATGCTTCATTTAAGATATCACCAACAACGTGAAATAGGGCTAAAATGTTCACACATCCCAACTTTCTGTCTAGTAACCCCATTGAGGGACAACTGATCCCAGCTTACCAGTCCCCTGTGTGTATGCAATTCAGTCTTAAAGGCATAGGCGTGCGCACATAGGGTGGCAGGTGTGCCTGGGCACACCCTAATCACCCTGTACTGTGCACATTACCCATGCTGCCTGGCTGCAGAGAAAGGGATGGGGGACTCTCTGTCCTCTGTCTCTTTCTCTGTCTCAAAAGTAAATAAAATTGTAAAAAAATAAAATAAAATATAATATTGTAAAATATAATAAAAAACAGTTGTAAAAAAATAAATAAAATAAAAATAAACTACTGACATCAATCTCTGCCCTTCTTACATATATACACACACACACGTGTTTGTTTGCGCTTTGTGGTGCACACCCTAAATGCAATAGGCTGCGCACACCTATGCTTAAAGGACATATGTACCTTTTTATGAAATTTGTCCTTTAATGAATGCAGCATCCTCTTCCCAGCAGCTGAGTACAGCTCACCTGGTCTTATACTCATATTTGTCCTCGATCTAGCACTCTTCACTGTGCTGCCTTGCCATGCCTGCTCCTGCTGGGTGCTCTTCAGTCTGTGCATGCATGCCACAGCACCATTTATTACTATGGTGGCCCCCAGCAGTCCTACAGAGTATTAGAAATGGAGGAATAGGCGCAGGGCCAAGTAGCAGGTCTGCAAGGGTTGGAGTGTGTCCAGGAAGGGGGACTGCAGATCGGCAGCTCTTCTGTGGATAAGCCAAGCCACAAAACTAGAATACAATAACAAAGAGAAGGCGCCTCTAAATGCAGAAAGTTTTATTACAGTAAAAAAGCACAGGTAGATTACACTCACAGATTCAGAGTCTTAGGGGAGCATGTCCGCACTTTCGTCTGCGGATAGACATATGTAGATAGCAGTGTCTTATTTCCTGCGGGTCCCTGTGTGCTGGTCATCCGTGGGAAGGCAATCCATCGGTTGGGGCGACCGCCTGCGGTCGTATCTGTAAAGGTTTCCCTCGTGGCGATGGAGATGGTGAGGAGCTTCCGGGATCCAAGGCGCACAGCGTCCCGCGTCACTGACATGCGACGCGTTTCAGAGTCTGCAGGCCTGCAGACTCTGAAACGCGTCGCATGTCAGTGACGCGGGACGCTGTGCGCCTTGGATCCCGGAAGCTCCTCACCATCTCCATCGCCACGAGGGAAACCTTTACAGATACGACCGCAGGCGGTCGCCCCAACCGATGGATTGCCTTCCCACGGATGACCAGCACACAGGGACCCGCAGGAAATAAGACACTGCTATCTACATATGTCTATCCGCAGACGAAAGTGCGGACATGCTCCCCTAAGACTCTGAATCTGTGAGTGTAATCTACCTGTGCTTTTTTACTGTAATAAAACTTTCTGCATTTAGAGGCGCCTTCTCTTTGTTATTGTGTCCTACAGAGTATGGTTGTTCCCCTAGGAATAAATGAGGCCACAGTGTGCATGCCCAGGCAGAGGACCTGGCAGGGGCATTTATGGAAGCAAGGTGTATGGGGCCACATAGTGAAGATTGCTGTATTGGGAATAAAGGTAGCTATACGACCAAGTGGGCTGCACTCATCATGTGGGTGGCGGCGGTGGAGGTGTTAAGGGGAGAGGGGGGTATGAAGAGGCTGCATTCATCGCAGGACAAGTTGTATCAAAGGTGCAGGTGTCTCTTAAAATCAGAGCCTTTAACATTTAGGCAAATTAATTCATACCCCCCTCTTTGGTTTTCTATTCTTGACATATATATATATATGTCTTTTTCTTGTTAGTAATGTTTAACTATACATTTTTCTGTTTAAAGGAGAAACAAATACTGCGATGAAGATCTTTGGATCTCAACAGCTACTGAAATTCACATAAAAATATTTTCTGCATTGTCCACTAGAGGGTGATGTTGCTACTAAAACAAGCAATCGAGAATATTCTAGCTACTAAAAGTCTATTGAAATGTATTCAACAAAAGACATTAATAATTACTGGCTGTCAACTTTCAGTAGCATTGATATAGATATATTGCATCTTTAGCAAGACGTACACAGTAATAATTTGAGACAATACAAATGTTAAGTGATTGCAATCATACCTATATTGAGCCTACTGGAATATAATACTAGAAACATGTTCACAACAATGTGCCTTTTGTGTCTTTTACAATATAAACAGTTTAAAAACAATTCAAGGGTTTACATATTTTCAATTGATTAAAAGCATCACATCTTGCTTTTGTAATTTCTTTACTTTTATGTACCATGTATACAGATAATTACTAATGTATTTGCAACATAAATGCAGTAACAATAAAATAAATGATATATGTTTCACATATATAGTATAGATATATGTTTTTTAATGCTAGAGAATGGTGAGTTTTTAATTGCACACAGTAATAGATGTAATAAACAATAAAGTAAAAGCTATACTCCTACATAAATATGAAGAACACCATTTAATGCTGTTGTGTATTCATTGAAAATTATTGAATGCATTTTTAAAAACAGTTAGTATAAGTGCCCACTTTTCACACAAGAAAGTCCACACTTTGACACCGTAGCGCTCAGGGGAGAAGCCAGACAGGTAACGTGAGATGATAACCATCAGATCTCTGCTAAAATGGGAATGTTTGGCCAATGCTGCCCTCATGAGATTGGGGAATCTAGAAAACCATAGAAATACTAGAAATACAAACCAAAGGGGCGCAAAGGCCTAGTGCATTACCTAGTGAATTACTATCTTCATTTATTAAATAAAAACAAAAACAAATGAGTGCATACTAAAACGTGTCAAAATATAAAAGTGTAGTACAAAACCCAGGAAACATAAAGGTGATCCAGACGATGGGACATTTAGGGTCCTCACATGCAGGGCTGGGACAAGGTGTGGGCAGGAGTGGCAGCTGCCCTGGGCACTGTGGTATCGTGTAAAGTGGGGGGGGGCACCATGAGGGGATTGGGGAGGGAGGGGATTTGTATTTGACGGAGGAATTTGGAGGGCAGTAGGGGGTAAGGATTGTTCTAGGAGGGGAGATTTGGAAGTGTGCACTATGAGTGGTGATACAGGGGGATTTGTGTTAGGAGGGGGGGTGGGACAAGAGGATATTTGCCAAAAGGGTTGATTTGGGGGGTTTGTGCTAGAAGAGGTGATATGGTAGAGGGGGAGGGGATTTCTGCAAGTAGATGGTGGGGGCTTTTTGTGCTAGGAGGGGGAATTTGGAAGTTCGGGGGGGGGGGGATGTGTACTCAGAGGGGAAATTTGAGGGGTAGAGGATTTGTTGTAGAAGGGGTGTTTTTTTTCTAGGGGGGGTTTGTCCTGGGGGGATTTGGGGGGTGCGTTGCTGGGAGGGGGAATTTCAGCAGGGGGGGCTGTAGTGGGAGGAGGGGGAATCTATGTTTTGGGGGTAATCATGCAGATTAGTGCCCAATTTTTTCTGGTGGGCAGTATTTTTGCTGACACATAATGGGGGGGGGGGGCGCAGTTAGGCATGCTTGCCCTGGGCTCTAGGTGACCTTGTCCTGGCACTGCTCACATGTATCAAACTACGGCTGATGAGCTTCGAGGAGGGACATGCCCTCCTCTTCAGAGCAAAAAAGATTTTGTACTCTATGCCTGTATAAGTGCCTACTCTGTACAGATTACCTACCTATTCTGTGCAGAGCAAATATACTGAGAGGGGAAAGGCCATATTCGGGATGCAGCCAGGCTCTGCTGTACTGCACACCAAACATGAGAGTCCAAATAGTTTATTAGGATTTTCCACAAAGTATAATCAACACAAGCATAAACCAATGAATTTCGGGGGCTCCAGGCATCCCTCTTCATTAGTGCTCTATACACTCGAAAAAAATTGATATGAAGGAGAATTGACTCAAAATTATAATAGTATCAATGGCATTTAATGAAAGGGTTAAAAAAAAGCTTCAGCATGTTGCTTTGGTGAGAAAGTAATTATTTTTATAGAGGATGAAAGACAAAAAATAAATGGAACTTTTAAGATGCCCTCACGTATATAAAGAATCCACTATCAATAAACAAAAGGATTATTCCACAGTTTGGGGAACTCCAACAGTATCCCCTATGAATAAAAGAAAAAAAGGGTGTCAATTGTACCGTTCTATCAGACCAAACCAGGTCGGAATCCCTGATAGATTGAACCAATCCCCCAAAAAGAAGAAAAGCCTGAGATTTACTAGAGGGATAATAAAGGGTCAAATAATTATGACATCATATCCCCCAGCCAACTGAGCAGTGTGTCAAGTTATTTTCGCATCTGTTCCTCTTCATATTAATTCACTGCAGTGTACAGAGCCCTGATGTAGAGGAACCCTTGGTGCCCCAAAATACAATGTGTGCTGAGTACACTTAGTTAAAAACTCATGTATGATGTGGCACATATTACGCTCCAACCACTTGTACTCTTGTTAAAGTATCCTTGGAAGTTTCTTCATGCTTGGGACTGTCCAGTCCAGAGTCATTGCACTCATACATTCCATATTGCAAAGCAAGAACTAATCTACTTTGGATCCACAGTCTTAAAGCGGAGCTAAACACAAAGGGGGAAGCTCCGCTTGTCTGCTTTCTCCCCCTCTCCGATGCCACATTTTCACAGGTCCCCACTCCCACATCTGGCTCAGTTCACCATGGCAAACTGAGCTGGAAGTTCACCCCCTCCTTCCCATGTAGCCTTCTGGGACACTTCCCAGGTCCTGGAAGACTGTGGGCCATTCACAAAAGCATCACACTTCATGTATGTGCAGTAGGAAACCAGCTGTGAAGCCGCAAGGCTTCACTGCCGATTTCCCTTAGTCAGGATGGTGGCACCAGCACCCAATAATCAACAGAAGAATTGGCTTGGGTGAGGACACCGCTGGATGCCTGGAAAATTAAATGCCCTAATATTAAATGTCAGCAGCTACAGCATTTGTAACTGCTGACTTTACATTTTTTTTGGGGGGGGGGGGCTGAAGCTCCTCGTTAACTCTTTTTTAACACATGATTTATACTTATAAGAGGAAAGAATATAGAGACAACCTCTTATGTCTGTTCTGCTCCTTTCCTGTCCAATCAGCAGTCTGAAAGCAGGCAGTAGACACTATTGTCTTCTTTTACTGAAATAAGGAAAGTCAACACCTGGCCATGCAGTATGTCAGAGGTCACATATTTCCCAAAACCCGCTGCTCTCTAAAACAGTGTTTCTCAATTCCAGTCCTCAAGGCGCACCAACAGGTCATGTTTTCAGGATTTCCCTCAGATGAAACGGCTGTGGTAATTATTAAGGCAGTGAAACTGATCAGATCGCCTGTGCAAAATAACGGAGAGCCTGAAAACATGATCTGTTGGTGCACCTTGAGGACAGGAATTGAGAAATCCTGTTCTAGATTCCATGGAACCATTCCCAAAGCACACATTCATTAGAAATGGCTGTGTATGTAAGTGACCACTGGCTGGAACCGTATATAGTCAGAGTGAGAAAACGTCACCAGGCCACCATGAATCTCCACAATGTGTCCAAAACCTTATTCAGCGATCACATTGTTACAGGAAAAGCAACGTTTCGGAGCCTCGCAGAACTCCTTCATCAGGCCTGTGACAATGTGATTGCTGAATAAAGTTTTGGAGATCCATGGTGTGCTGTTGAGGTTCTCTTGCTTCTCCTGGTCTCTAACTTGCTCATCACTTCCTCCCATTCTCGTACTCGGTCCACCCTTAGTTGATCCCTGAAAACTCATATCTTGCTGCTGCCTAAAAACTGATCTTTACTTTCTTCATTTAACTCATCCCCACACAGGTATTACTTTTTGTATCGCTTACCCCTCCCCTTACAATAGGCCAGGCAGGAGCCCTATTATCCTTGGAGGATGTCATATGACATCCTCCCAGGATCACGCCTATGTGCACCTCACGGGCTGCGCTGTGGCATGATCTATCACCTGCTGTGTCCAAAGGACATAGCCAATGACAGATCAATGTACCGACCCGCTGCCAATCATACACAATGAAAGGATTTGTTTCATGCTTTTCATTGTGTACTATTGTGATGAGCTCTGTGATTAGTCACAGTGATCACATGGCACAGACAAGGCCAATCACAGCTCATCTGCACCATGTTATCAGCAATCACAGCTAATCAAAATAGTTTTTGTAAAAAAAAAATGGTTGCTTATTATTGTAAAACTCAGTTATAAGCAATCATAGTGTGTCAGGAAAATAAAAAAAAACCTGCATTTTTGCTTGCACATGATTGGATGATAGAAGTCAGCAAAGCTTCCCCTCATTTACTAAGCTCTGGAGCAACTGAATTTGCCTTTAGTAAATCAACCCCTAAAACTTTCCTACATATTAAATAATAAACACTGATTTGAGTTATTTTCACCAAAGAAATTTAACAGTATACATTTTGGCCTTAACCACTTGCCGACCGCCGACCGCAGTCTGACGGCGACAGAGTGGCTCGTTATCGCAAACCACCATCATCGCACGCTCACTGTGTCCGGGGGGTCCAGGGAGCAGGTGCGGCGGACTTGATCGCCGCCAGCTACTCGCGATGGGCCCCCCCGCGGTGAAAGAATGGCGGTCCGTGTAAGTAAACACGGATCTCTGTTCTCATAGAGGGGGAAGGGCGGTGATCACAGGCTTCCTGTATATGGAAGCCATGATCATCCCCTTTCCCCAGCCAGGGCAGCCCACACACAATTAGAACACGCCCAGGGAACACAGTTGACCCTTAGAGCGCCCCCTGCAGGTTAACCCCTTCACTGCCAATGGCATTTACACAGTAATCAGGGCATTTTTATAGCACTGATCGCTGTATAAATGCCAATGGTCCCAAAAAAGTGTCAAAATGGTCCGACATGTCCGCTGCAATATTGCAGTACCACTAAAAATCGCAGATTGCTGCCATTAGTGCTAAAAAATAAAAAAAAAATAAAAACCCCAGAAATGAATTCTCATCATCCGTAAACGCGGCAACTTTTGGCAAACCAATCAATAAACGCCGAATGTGATTTTTTTTTTACCAAAAATATGAGGAAGAATATAAATCAGCCAAAACCGATGAAAAAAAAATGTTTTTATATTTTTTTTTGGATTTGTATTTTAGCAAAAAGTAAGAAATGTGGGTTTTTTTGCAAAATTGTCGCTCTTCTTTTGTTTATAGCGGCGATCAGAAATGACACAGAGGCGATCAAATACCACCAAAAGAAAGCTCTATTTGTGGGAAAAAAAGGATGCAAATTTTGTTTGGGTACAACGTCGCACGACCGCGCAATTGTCACTTAAACGATGCAGTGCCAAATCGCAAAAAGTGCTCTGGTCCTAAAGTGTGCAATCCTTCCGGGGCTGAAGTGGTCAATTTATGAAGAATGTGTATCTATTTGTAAAATATTATAACAGAAACAAAGAAAAAAAATTTTTTTTTTCAAACTTTTTGGTCTTTCTTAGTTTATTTAGCAAAAAAGTAAAAACCCAGTGGTGATTAACTACCACCAAAAGAAAGCTCTATTTGTGTGAAAAAAATGATAAAAATGTCATATAGGTACAGTGGTGCATGACCGCGCAATTGTCATTCAAAGTGTGACAGCGCTGAGAGTTGAAAATTGGCCTGGGCAGAAAGGGGGTAAAAGTGTCTGGTATTGAAGGGGGTAAGAATACATGTAAGACTGTTTTGTTAAAAAATGAAAATAGAAAAAAAATAAAAGGAAGAAGACAAATGAATCAGATGGTTTAATTGTATATTTTTCTACTTTAACAAAAAATAAAAAAAAAAATAAAAGTAAAAAGGCAAATTAATCATTTGGTTTAATTGTATAATTTTCTATTGGTGAGATGTGCAAGCCTACACAACAATAAAATATATATATATATATATATATATATATATATATATATCATGACAATTAAATAAAAAAATAAGTCTAGTGTTTAAACTATAAATAAAAACTTGTAGCCAAAATATAGGGTTGTAAAATGTTGTAATGTTACAAAGTCATACAAAAAAATGTTTTTCATTTTGTAAACATTAAAAAAATACATAAAATTGAGTAAAAATCATTACAATTTTCAGTTTAACTGTCCATTAGCAGCAATATTCAGTATCGGGAAATATAAACATTCGATGATTTCAATAATAGATTCCACGGGTTCTCCCCGAATCTCAGTAGCTACATCTGTAGTTATATGAATGCAACGCCATGTTAAATAAACTTACACCGATACAGCAATATTAATAACCAGCCTATGTAATTTGAAAAGCCTGTATTGATTTCACGCTATGCTCAAATGGATTTGTTTTAAAATAATGGGCATCCGTGAATGCTGATCATATACATTTTCTCTCATGCAGTTTACCGGTTCATTGGCTCCTTTATACGTGAGAAATTATTTTGACGGAAGGAAGATTGGCACATTAATAGTGTTTCTTTTTACTGATCTGCAAGTCTTTAGTCATTTGCAGTGCAATAGGTTAGTAATTCACTAAAGAAACAAATATGAGCACACACAGATACACACGCCAACTACAGTGATCTAAACAGAAATGTCAAGGTAGTCCAAATGTAGAATTTTCATGTGAATGTTAATATTTAAATATTTGCTGTTGTTTATATATCTTTCATGAGTGTATTGTTGTCATCCAGCAAGGCCACCTATACCTGTTAAGTGATTATACCAGTAAAAGCCTTGTAGTGGAAAATGACCTAATAATAATGAGCATGCATGAATATTGCAAGTGCTAAATATCATGGAGTCTTTCCATAACATTAGAAAATTGATACAAGTGATTAGTAAATGAGTTTTAGAGAAAAGGGCTAAGCCTTTTGTTTTGCATATCTCAGTGATCCACATTGCCCTTACAAGAGAGAAAAGCAGCAATAAGTCCAGTGGGCTGCAGTAAAAAAGATGGCAGTAAGCAGCGGTGGCCCGTCCATTAGGGGCACACGGGCATCACCTCCCCATCCATGCGCCTGGCCCCCTGAACTACATAGCATGGTGCCGGACTATGAATGGGGAGTGTTTTTTTGAAGCACGTGATTAGAGCCAGAGGCTCTAATATGCTTCAAAAAAGGGTGGGCTTGGGGCGCAGAGCACTATTCCCTGATCCTACCCAGTTGTGTGAAACTAGTGAATGAATATTCGCTATCGACACACTGATCCTCCTCCCGGCCAATCAGAAATTGGGTCTGAGACCCATCACCTGATTGGGTGAAAGGACAGGCGATCCTATTGGACGCCTAAGAGAAGGAGAGAGGAGCTGCACGGCGGAAGTTGCTGTGTTTCATAGAAGACATAGGAGCCCGCTCGCCTCCCGTAGAAGACCACTGCCCTCCGGAGCCCGCAACCTGCCCGCCAAAGCCCGCAACCCATCAGCTGCCCGCCAGACTCCGCAACCCGCCCACTGCAGCCCGCAACCCATCCACTGCTCGCCGAAGCCTGCAACCCACCAGATGCCTGCTGAAGCCCGCAAACCGAACGCTGCCCACTGAAGCCCGCAACCCACCAGCTGCCCGCTGAAGCCCGTAACCTGGCAGCTGCCCGCCGGATCCTGCAACGTGCCCGCTAGAGCTTACAGGAACCCGGCCGCTGCCCTCCTGCAACAGATTGGGTAAGTGCCGGAGGGAAGATGCCGCCAACCGATCGACCAACCAATGGGGGGGTGATTGTTTCCTGCCCCCCCAAAAAAAACACCAGCCGCCACTGCCAGTAAGACCTCCCATCTTGTGCTTGTTTTAAGAAGAACTACATAAAGTATGCTGAGCTTGATGTCATTAATACACAGGCATCAGGGGTGTACCTGAACTCCAAAGGCAAGCAGTCACTTCCAGCGCTATGAGGTCTTCTGTGGTGTAGAACAGCAAGGACAACAGTAATACCAAAGAACTAAATGGATACTGCCCTCCTCAGACGTGGTAATCTGATTGATACTACAAAAACATAGAACGGAAGGCGCACGCACCTAGTGCTTTACCTAAAAACATTTATTCAATAATAGAATCAATAAAAAATGGATACTCACAAGGTGGCAAATAATGTAGGCCATAAAAACACACAATGCTGAAAATTGTGGACACACGTGTGCCATGTTCACCTCATGGGATATACAGCTGACATGTTTTGGGGGCCCACCCCCTTCCTCAGAGCTAAGCTACTCTGAGCACCTAAAGGCAAGCGCTTTAAATAGGAAAATCCTCATTCAAGAAACCGTCCCCAAAAAAGGCAGAGAAAAGGAAAAAATAAATAATAATAATAATTGAAAAATGTGTTAATTATTATTAATTAATTTTAATTAGTCATCCCGAGGTTAAATAATACATAAAAAAGTTCATTGGATCTCTTTAACATAAAATCACTTGCACCATACTGTAACAGTCTGCAAACTGGCTTTAGAGACTGGCTAGCTTTAGGGCTGGTTCACACCGTAAAAACGCACTCCTGATCCGTACCGGGATACATTTCTGCATGCGCGTTTTTGATGAGTTTTTGACATGTTCCAGTGCCTTTTTGGTGCGTTTTTTTTATGTATTTCCGGAGCATTCCAGGTGCTTTTTTTCTTCTTTTTCCTGTTTTTTTTTTCACTATACTAGGGTCCAATGTATTTTTAATGCTCTTTTGATGCATTCTAGTACATTCCAGTGCAGGTAAAATGCAACATGTTCTACTTTTTTTTCTGAAACTGGAAAGCCCTGGAACTGACTGCACTGGTGTGAACAATGTCATTGGAAACCATATAAACTACTTTCCATGCGTTTTTAATGCAGAAAAAAACACACTGGACTGTATGTGATGTGAACTGGCCCTCAAGGCCTGTACACACGGTGCGAAACGGACGGGAATTGCCTGTTGTCCGAAATTCTTACCGTTAGTATGCTCCTTTCGACAGCAGGTTTGCTTTTTTCGTCAGACAAAAGCTGGATATACAGACTAGTAAATTTTTGTCTGTCAACAACGCCAGTCCAATTTTCGGTTGGTGTGTACAGAAATCGACACACAAAAGTTAAATATACAAACACGCATGTTTAGAATCAAGGAACAACCCGGGAGTGTTCGGTTGCGTGAACTGGCGATCGTAATTCATAATTAACATTCGTGAAGCGCCATTTGAAATTACGAAATGCAGCGCACATTATCATTTTGTTAATGTCTTTTTAATAGCGAGATTAGCAGAAGCGGCCCAAAGGGGGATGCACCAAAAATGAACTTCCTCTTTATACGCTCCTAGTATGTCACTACGCTCGCCTTTGTCGAATGACAATAGTCGGTACGCTTTACAAAATCATGGACACACACTTTTGACAAAAATCAGAAGCGTGGTCGTACAACAATCGAACTGTGTGTACGAGGCTTTAGTGTACCTGAACTCCAAGAGTATTCCCCTCCATTTAGTAGAGCTGCAACATTAATTACAATGATTGCCTGCATAGGTTCTACCAAACTGTACTGTAGCTTTCCACTTTGGTTCCATAGACTTAAATGAGCAATCGGGATTCAGACACATGGGAAGTAAATCAGCACATGCAGGAAGGGGTGGGGGATGGACCAGCTTAGTATATGTTGGGGGCTGGGGGTGTAGATCATTACTGATCATATCTTTAAGGGTTTATTTTGAGGCCTAAGGGTCTAAGATTGGGTAACTAAGGGTTAAGTGTTAACGTCAGTGCTAAGGGTTAAAGTCAGTAGTGGTTAGCCACATTCACCTAAACTTGATCTGTAATGTTAAGGCGTTTCCCCGCTCATCCAAGTGGCTTCCTTAGTTCACAATTGCTCATTCTAGCACAGCTTTTCTCAACCTTTGCAACACAGAGGAACCCTTGAAATAACTTTCTGTTCTCAGGGAACCCCTGCTAAAAATTACTATATCTACAATTCATGATACAGTAGGGTGATGGTCAGTGGGAAGAATGCTCCTTACACTTGTGGTCATTGGGAAGATTTGCCCCCTTACTGATAGATAGAAAGATCAATGGTTGAGTGCGAACTTATCTGAGAGGCGGAAATTGTTTGTTGCTCAAGGAACGCCTAGCAACCTCTGGAGGAACCCTAGAGTTCCATGGAACCCTGCTTGAGAAACCCTGCTCTAGCATTAGTTGTTGCTAAAATAATTGCATGACACTTCCCTATAAAAGGGAATCAAGGGCAATGTGATGTCTAACTCTTTCAAAAGGTTTATAAAGGAGTAAACCACGCTAGCCTTACTGTGCTGGATATCATTAGAATAATAAATTAGAGCACTGGCTAGAGCTGAAAAACAGAACCGTAACTGAGTTACTAAAATTGCACACTAAATGTAGTGATGGGCCACCTGGATGCTGATTGGTTTCTATGCAGAGCTGTGCCAGATTTTGCACTCTCCGGTTTTATTAACCTCTTCAGCTCTGGAAGGTTTACCCACTTTATGACCAGACCATTTTTTTGCGATATGGCACTGTGTCGCTTTAACTGACAATTGCATGGTCATGAAACGTTGTACCCAAATAAATTTGATGTCCTTTTCCCCCCACAAATTGAGCTTTCTTTTGGTGGTATTTGATCACCTCTTCCGTTTTTGTTTTTTTGCGATATAAGCAAGAAAGGATCATCATTTTTGAAAAAAAGTAACATTGTTTACTTTCTGCTATAAAACACATCCAATAAAAAAAATTAAAAAATCAAATGTCTTTATTAATTTAGGCCAATTTGTATTCTGCTACGTTTTTGGTAAAACAATCCCAACAAGCGTACATTGATTGGTTTACGCAAAAGTTATAACGTCTACAAACTATGGAATATATTTATGGAATATTTTATTTTATTTTATTTTTTTACAAGTAATGGTGGCGATCATCAATTTGTAGCAGGACTGCGACGGGCAAATCTTACACTAAGTGACATTTTGGGGGCCAGTGTCACCAATACAATGATCAGTGCACTGTTACTGTACTAATGACACTGGCAGGGAAGGGGTTAACATTAGGGGTGATCAAAGAGTTAAATGTGTTCCCTGGGAGTGCTTGCTAACTGTGTGGGAGATGCTTTGACTGGAGGAAGACAGAGATCTGTGTTCCTGTTTAGCAGAAACACGAGACCTCCACCCTCCCCTTTGACAGAATGATGATCTGCCTTGTTTACATAGGCAGACTACCATTCTGCCTGCATTGGGAAAAATTGGCGGGTCCCGGTGGACCCGCTGATTGGCTCCCGCTGTGTCCAATCACAACCGGGGCGCGCCTCAGACCCGGCAATAAAAATCACATACAAGTATGTGCTTTCATGCTGAAGGGCTACCTTGCTGCAGCAAATGTACATGGGGCAGTCCGGAAGTGTTTAAATCAACCCCATTGGGTCAATGGTGTCATCAACATCCCGCCCCTTCGTTACATGTGGCTTTATGTCTGACACTAACTAGTTGGGCCCAGTGGCCGGCTATAATGTGAACATTTCCCATGGATTTGGGCAAGCTCAGTTCAGCCCAAATCTTAGCTCAACCTTAGATAAGACTACAGTGCACATTCCCCCTGCCCTCAACTCTATAACATAACAAAGAGGTATTCTCTAGTCTGTGAACTGAACAGAGCTGATTCCCGAGGGTGAAAATAAAGGTAAAAAGCCCAAAGAAAGAAAACAAATACAGCAACCACATTTAAGTTCTGGTAAGCTGCAATATATTAACATTTTGTTCTTGGGTTTAGATACACTCTTAGTTTCAAAAACAAAACAAGTGAGAGACGCACAATCGCCCCCGTGTGTAAAATCATTTATTACATAAATAGTAGAAACTTCATCCAACACACTCACATGAAGTGGAGTAAAACAGACACACAGTAACAGAGATCTCCTCCACAGACCCTAAGTACCACCATCCAGGAGAGGCAGCCAGGAATGTGTGACGCGTCTGTTTTACTCCACTTCATGTGAGTGTGTTGGATGAAGTTTTTACTATTTATGTAATAAATTATTTCACACTAGGGTGATTGTGCGCTCTCTCTTATTTTGTTTTTGGTTTAGAAATGTTCCTGCCGCCCATAGGAATTATTAAGCGCTGCAGCAACCAAGTATTCATTGAATTTCAGGCATACAGTATATGGACTAATTATACCAGTTATGGTGAGACATGAAGACCAGTACAAATACTAGTGTTTTCTTTGTGTGTACTTTTTTCTTTCAGAGGTTTTGGACTTCTTTTTCCTTAACTGTTCTGTTTTGTGAGCAGTTAGGATGCAAATAGTTCTTGGTGGAGCATTTTAAGTATCATTGCATTGCAGTAGCTAAGGACACTCTGAGCTGTTTGGATGTCGTCTCTGTACAGGCTAAATATAGTGCTGTCATAAACGGCACTGAACTATCCAACAATGATATCTTATTTCTCAGGATTGTCACTGAAATCCACATATTCCACACTCCGAGTATATACATTATAGATTTTTTTTAAGCACACATTACTTGTTTCACTGACATGATAGATTAAATCATTTTAGAGGCAGTAAACTGGCAAGAATAGAGGATTTTTTACAAGCGGTTTTATAACCTCCAGCTCATCACTTCATCTTTGAAACTATCGCTATATTCTTGCCATATTAAAGTATGAAATCAGAGTGTTTTATGTATTAAATGTTTTTTCTTTTATTCTGTATAGTGCTTTTTTGGGGAGGTTAACGGGTTAAATATTAAACCTTCTACAACAAAACAAGCTGTCAGGAAGTTAAAAGCGCAGCAAAATTTTATATGGACAGAGACTTATTCTATTTCATTTCTGATGTGGTAAGTAATTTGGTCAATGTTTTCCTGATAACTTCTGGTAAGAAAAAAAAATATATTTGACAAAGTCCTCTCGTAATTCCAAGGGCAGGTTCATAAATGAGCATTGTGTCTATAAAAATAAAGAGATCTCTGGGAAGGAAAAAAAAAGGACCCCAGATCAATAAAAAGCAGTATTTAATCCTTCTGTGTATAAACTAAAAATCATTAAATATAATTTAAATGCTGCTAGGCTAAATACCTGACTCTATCTTTATATTAGTTTTGCCATATTTCTGTACATACCAGATGTAAGAATGAGAGGCTGATTTATATAGCAGGGGTGTGACCTTCCTGCTCTCAAGTGTGCAACCTGCTTTGTTTTTTTTGGGATTCGGAAGCAAACAATCCCATTTGTTTTAGGGAATGAGAGAAAAAATGCCAGGAAGAGGCAATCCTGATTGCATAACATGTCCAAACTCTGCATAACGCTACAGAAAACACTACAAAGGATATCACAGACTCCACACCAAGTCCTACTTTTTATGGATGACACGTAAAATGCAGGCACAATAAGAAGTATCTGCTCTCCATTATAAATTGGTCCTTGAAAGATGGAGGGCCAGGAGTATGAGTTGATTGAGGCTTTACTGTAATTCTCAGTACTGCCAATGTAACAGTTGGAGCATGCTTGCAGCAAAGGGATTAGAGGTGGCCTCATCAGTGTTAAGAATCAGAACAGTTTTAAAGTAGATCTAAACCATAATTGTAGGATGTTTAGTGTGTGTGGTAAAGCACAGAGTATCATAAACAGCTGCTTTGTATATTTTCTTTTAGATATACTCACTGTACCTTCTTTTATCCATTTTTGGGTTTTAGTTCTGCTGATTTTGTACAGTGTCTTTACACCCACATCATGCAATCCAACATCGGCTGCATGTCATTGCTCAGGGTGGGCTTCCTAATGGTGACAATGTTGGCTCATGTTTGTGAAATTAGCATTGGTACAGCTGCTTGTAGATTCCATTGAAAGTGCATGTGACATTGCCACCTTATAAGATAATAAGAGCATGAAAAAAGTATCTTTTGTGACAGGATTACAAAGTATAATTATAATGAAAGCTGAAGATTAAAAAGTTTGAATATGACTTTTAAAAGGTGTATAGCACCAGCCAGTGGGCCTCTTTCAGCCACCCAGCATAATCTTCCTGCTCATTTCTCTCTCTCTGATGATGAAGAGTGCAGGGAGAGAGATGAGCAGAAGAAGATGCTTCCGCCTCAGCCTAGGACTGTGCCTGCCCCTGGCAACAGGGCTAGGAGGATCCTGATTGGCCTCCGCTGTGGCCAGGTTTATATCCCTGCTCACTGCCTGAGGGGAGGGTGGCAGAGCCCAAGGCTCAGGGCTAAGGAGACACAAAGCTGCCGTGCTATCCAAAAAGGACTGACCTGCTGTACAGTATCATGCTGCAGTGTGACAAAAATGAGACACAGATAGCGTTCCATTGAATACTACAGAAGTGCTAGACCACAGGATGTTTTTTGCTTGGCCTGACTCAGGAGCTGCATGAAGAACCACGAATCAGACTGAGACAGAAGTGCAGTAAAAATCACACTATTTAATAAAAATAGTAAAAAAGAACAAAGAGAGCAAACAAAGTCAAAACATAGCCAAGGTTCGGTAGCCAGAGTGGATGGTTGGAGCAAGCCAGCAAACAGGGATCCAGAGATCAGCGAGGTCAAACAAACAGCATGCAGGGTTAGGAGCCAGAAGGGAAGTCAGCCGAGAAGAGTCTTTAATCCAGAAGCCAGAAGGAACATCAAATAGACAAAAGTCTTTCACAGGAAAACACAGCAGATATTTATCCAGAGATGTTGACCAGGTGAAGGCATCTGTGATCTGATCCAGGCAGTTTATATAGCTAGGAGAGCTGACTAACAAGCAGGATATGGACATCAGGTGAGATAGAGTGGAGGCTGAGACTGGCAATTAACCCTCAGCTGAGCAGCTTGCTCTGAGAAGGGAGTGCTGAGCCCAGCCCTGACAGTCCCCCATGACAGTGCTGATTGGCTCTTGCTTCAGGTGAAAGGCTGCTCAATGCCTGAAAGTATTGGGCATTTCCATTGGCTTCCTGTATAAGACAGAGGAGCAGCGACACAAAAGCACATATTCTCTATAAAAATACAAAAATAAAAAAATTACACTATCACTGCTATGATTACTACTACTAATAATAATAGTAATCATAATCATATTCACATGTGCAGAACAAATATTGTATGTAAAATAAATAAAACATTTCAGGAAATGTTTGTTATACATACAATTTTCCACTTTACTAAACACATGGATGAAGTTATTTTTTATTTTTTTACTTTTGAAAGAATCTTTTATTGAAATAAAAGAAAAAGTAGGTAACAATACATAGTACTGTATGTGTACAGAATACATCCATGTAGAAAACAACATTCTATACGTAAATCTAGTCATTCACAGCTACACGTGATATACCGTATACCATTACTAGCATTTCAGTTATTGTGGTACATCAACTGAGCATCATTCTTATAGTTGTCAAAGCCTTATTCTAGGACAATGACAAATGCCCTTGATTTCAAAAAGATTAGAAAAAAGAGAAAATAAAAGAGGGAGAGAAGAACAGAGATTTAACTAGTTTCAACAAAGAAGAAACATTCTGGTGTAGCTGAACAAAACTCTATAACCTTCGGTCATCCTGAGGTGATGGTTATTATTATTATTCTCGATGACAATAAATGAACCAGAGGTCCCACTTAGCGTCATAAATAGGTATAGAGTCATGTAAGGTATGAAAAATGTTTTCAGTCAACATAATCTGATCTATGCGCGTTACCTGGGCATAAGGGACGGTGGTTGTCTTCCAGTTAAGGGCAATTGCCCATTGTGCAGCAACACACATAGTGTATTAGTTTCATGAGATTTCTAGGAGTATCAGGAATCTTTTCAAATAGGAGACAATGCTTATGCGTCAGAGCCATATGCCTACCAGACAGTTCATCTATCATGTCCAGAACTTTTTGCGTGGAGTAAAGAACACATGTAAAAAGGTGCCCTGGGAGGCACAGCCTTGGAAGCAGGAGGGAGCGAGTGAACACTTTTAATGCTGTTTCACTAATTGGCAAGGATTTTGTGCATTTACGCATGTTCTGCCAATTTTTTCCCAGTCTTGAGCTTCCCCTTCTATATTCAACTCCTCTTCCCATCCAGACATATATTTTAGTTTGGTATCATTTCCCTTTGTTGTTAGTAATTTATACAAAGCAGATATCAAATCCTTGCCTCTAGGACTATGATGACAAATATATTCAAAACCATTTTGACCATCATATGGGGATAAGGAATAATGTGTTAGATAAAAGTGTCGGATTTGAAGATAGTGGTAAAATTCTGTGTCTGGAAAGGCATATTGGGTTTGTAATTGAGGGAAAGAGATACATTGTGAGTTTAGCTGAAAGTCCCTCAGAGCTGTCAGATTTTTAGATATCCATGGTCTAAAGGAGTCTGGATTGCTTTAAGCAGTAGGAAGCCTGTGGTCCCCAAGGTATGATGCCCCAGGAGAGGTTTTGGAGATTAGGTCGAATTTCTGTTTGTATCTATCCCACAATTTTAGAGATTGTGTTACCAGCAGATTATGTTTAAGTATCTCCGGGGGTGGGGGTCTAGAAGACCATAATAGACCTGGGAAGTAGCATGGTTTGATTGAGATTTGTTCGAATTTGACCCACGGAACCCATGAGTCTGCTATGTTCCATTGAGCTAGCTGTGAAAATCTACTGGCTAAATAATAAAATAGATATAGATGCAGTAATTTTGGGAGTAGTATCATCTTAATTGCCATTGACCTGCCTAGAAATGAGATATGATAGGTTGACCAGACTTTTAGAAGTCTCTTTATCTTATTCATCATGGGATAGTTGTGTTCAAAAAATGATTTATATTTATTGGAAAGTGTTATACCTAAATACGAAAGAGAGGACTTTGAGCAAGTGAAGGGAAATGATTGTCTAAGGATTTCCAGCTCAGGGGGGGAATAACCCACAGGGAGAGTCACCGATTTTGCCATGTTGACGGAAAGACCAGAGATCTGCAAATTGAGATAAAATTTTAACTAAATTTTGAAGGGTGACCATAGGATTTGTAAGAAAAAGTAGGACATTGTCCGCATACATGCAAAATTTGAATGAGGTTGAATATTTATTGTAGCCATATATATCAGGGTGATTTAGTATAGCAGTGGCGAGGGGCTCAATGGCCAGGGCAAATATCAGGGGATATAGTGGACAACCTTGTCGGGTGCCCTTCCCAAGCTGGAAGAAGTCCGAACTACATCCAGGAATTTTAATTCCCGCCTGGGGGTTTTTGTATAGCGCTTGAAAAGTGTGAAGAAATCCTCCTTGTATACCATACTGTTGTCAGTAACTAGTCGATCAGGGATAAAACCCACCTGATATGGGGATATCAAAGAGGGAATGACCTTTGCCAGTCTGTCGGCCAAAATTCTACTAAAAATTTTTAGGTCATTATTCATGACCGAGATCGGCCTATAATTTTGGGCTTGGGCATCATCCTTGTTTGGTTTCGGGATTAAGGTCATATTTGCTAAAAGCATCTCATCTGGGATCCTATTTCCCCGAAGGATAAAATTATACAACTGAACTAATTTGGGGGCCAAAAGGGTGGAAATTTTCTTGGAATAGAGGGCAGAAAACCCATCAGGTCCAGGGGCAGAATTACATTTAGGGATTTAATGACCTTCAGCACTTCTGGTTGTGAGATGGGAACATTGAGGGCTAACAGAGTGGAATAAAAATCCTTAAAAATATTCAAGATTCAAGATTCAAGACTTGTGGATGAGACGTGGTGTAGCCTGTTTTTGAATTCAGCTTATAGATGTGAGGGGGGCAAATTGAGTGGTTCAATTTTTTTGCGAAAATGGCCGAGGCTGTGTTACTATGCAATAAAAATCTTGCCTTAGACCAGCACAGGGCCTTTTCTACTTTAGCTGTGAGCAAGATCTCTAATTCCAACCTCTTCTGTTCAATAGTATTTCTGGTATCAGCCAAAGCAAGAGCCGCCATATTTTTATACAGGTCATCTAATTCTTTAGTGAGTGATAGTATTTTCTGACTATTCAGTCGTTTTTTGCGGGAGGATGATACGCTAATTAATTTCCCCCTCAGGACTGCCTTATGTGCTAGCCATTCTGTAGTGATTGGCATCTCAGAGGCCACATTTACCTCAAAGTAGTCCTCCATCGTCTGTGAAACCTCTGACCTCTGTCTCTATTGCTGCATCAGAAATCAGGGCTTCATTGAGTCTCCAAGAATACGCAGTAGGGTCTAATTTAATACATTTTGTGATAAAAGAGGTCATGTGATGATCAGACCAAGTACAGGAATGTATGGTAGCTTCTGTCGAATTCGCTAGAATGATTGGGGTCACAAAAATATAGTCCAAACTCGCGTAACTTCTATGGGGGTGAGAATAGAAGGTAAATTCTTTCCCTCCAATATTGTTAGCTCACCACGAGTCTATTAGTTGAAACTCCGTGAGTTTACAGTGGAAATATTTGGGGAATACTTTCGATCTGGACGTACTAGCGCTTCTATCTATGGTGGGGTTTGCAACCATGTTTAAATCGCCCCCCACAATTAAGTGGGGTGAGTTGTACTTTGCAAGGAGCTCGAAAAATGAGGCAAAAAAAGAGACAGAGGGTTCACATGGGGCGTACACACTGGCAATAGTGAGTTTGCGGCCGTGCAGAACTTTCTTAAGGATGATAAACCTACTCTCCTTATCTCTATAGATGCAACTTACTTCCATAGGTAATGAGGCATGGAGGAAAATGGCAGCTCCCCTGCTCCTGGAGGAATGGACAGTGAAATAGGGCTGAGGGAAGGACCTGTGAAAGAATTTAGAGTGTGAGGATTCTGCAAAATGAGTTCCTTGCAGTAACAGTATTTTGGCTTGTAATTGTTTATAGCATGAAAAGGCCTTCTGTCTCTTATGAGGAGAGTTCAAGCCTTGCACATTGTGTGAAATACATCTAATCACCATGAGTGCTAAATGGGCAATTTATCCACAGATCGGGGGCATTAGTGAGGTAAAATTCCGGTAAAGGCCCTGAACAGGCAGGCTGCCAGCCCACCAGGAGAGGTAGCGCCACCGTTCCCCAGCCTCCAGACATCCATGCAATACATTAAATGTTAGATCAGAATGCATAGAAAGCTTAGAATAACACTGATGAGCATTGATCAGAATCAACCAAAATATTTGTAAGGAAAACATATGTTTGCAGAGTGTCAGTAAAAATAAGAGCCGATAGGGTTCAGGAAGGATAACAGTTCCTGAAACAAAAAAAAACTAAACTGAGACAACAAGGTTCCAGACCCAGCAAAAAAATCCACAGCGGTAGAAAAAAAAAATTTTTGATAGAGAACTAAAACAAACAGAAAGTACGGGTGAAAACATTTTGACTAACGGTGCCGGGTAGGGAAGACATGCATCAGCGCTAGGAAATGGGCTCCCAGCAGTATAATAATGTGTTCATTCTGAGGTGCTGTGTCAACGAAAGGATTAAATACTGTTCTCTATTTCTTTCACACCCATCCTTGGCCTGCTTCATGTCGAATTCTCCTGCGGTTATGTCCAGGTGAAGGAGTGTGCCAGATGTGGGATGGTCTAGGGGTCGGTGGTGGGCGTTATATTACTTTAGCCTCCAGGAGGCCCAGCTTCACCAAAATCTCTTGGCCTTCAATGATTGTAGTGGCAGTATAGGTAGTGCCATTGTGGGGGACCACCAGCTTGAAGGAGAAACCCCATTTATATCTGATCCTGGCTGCTTGAAGTGCCAAGGTGATTTCTTTCAAGCCCTGACGTTTGTCTAATGTGGTTGACGAAAAGTCCGGGCAAATTTGAACCGTGTATCCATCCAGGGTAATTCTAGGAGTGTTCCTAGCTGCCTGCAGGATTTCCTCCTTAGTCAGAAAGTCCTTCATACACAGGACAATGTCTCATGGCAGTTTGTCTTCCGAAGGCTTGGGTTTCAGGGCCCTGTGAATACAGTCGCACGTAAAGGCCGCCGAGTCACATTATGGTAATAGAGACTTGAATAATTTGATGGCTGTAGGAATCAGCTCTGTGACTGACTCTGGGACACCTTGCAGGCGGAGGTTATGTCGTCTCTTTCTGTTATCCAAGTCCTCGATTTGCATTTGCATTTGATTAAATGCTGCAGAGATTGCCTTGTGTTCCCTAGAGAGCTCATTGTAAGCCAAAGCCAGCTCATCATGCTTGGTTTCAAGTCTATCAGTCCTGCCACCCAGAGCGGCTATGTCCTGTGACAGGGTATGGGACGTTTTGTGTAGCTCAGACTGGAACTTGGCTGCAGGTTTTGTATACATTGCCTCTAGACTGGCATCAAGATCTGCCTTGGACAGGGAAGTGGGGTACTCACAGTTAGAAGTCTAGGGTGAGCCGGGAACCAGTGGCAGAGGGGATGCAGGAGCGTTCTGGGAGCTCACAGGTGAGACGGCGCCATGTTTGGCCATGTTGTACTGTTCTCGCGCCCGGAGTAAATAGTGTGTGAGCGACTTCTGAGCCAAGCCCTGTCCCTTCTCCTTCGACGACGGCATGCACCGTGATGTAGTATGTTTAGGGGTTTTGAAAAAGCTGGCAGTCTGACAAGGTATTGCCCTCGGGGAGTCTCGACCGTCCCTGTGATGTGCGGAGCTATCCGATTAGGCGTCCATTCCTCTCCACGCCGCGGATGTGCCTCAGATGAAGTTGTTTTTAAAGTGGTATTAAACCCAAAAGCAAATATTTATTATATTACAGCTTACCATTTCTTAGATGTAATGGTTGCATTTGTTTTCTTTTTTGGACTTTCTTTCCTTTTTTATTTTTCACTTGGGGATCTGGCTAGTAAGTCTGAACACCCTCCCCCGTAGATGTACCAGTTATAGACAAACCATTTACCACTCACAGGGGTGCTTACAATGGTCAGCTTTTATTTATTTATTTAAAACCTTTATTCCAAAAAGGAAAAAAAAAACTTTTGCTGTGACTGCTGCAGTATATTGCATTATTGGTTTTTAATGCGGCTTTACTTTGTATTTGCCTGTATTCTCTCCTATATGCCCAACATTGTCTGCTCCCCAGAATTTTCTAGTTAGGCCAATGGCTGTGTAGGGACCCTGCCTTAAGCTGTAATGCTTCAAAATAATTTAGTGTTGGCAGACAGGCTGGATCTAGCTGAGCTTTCTTTATGATATCTGTGTTCATTGGGTTTCTCCTAAATCCATGACATTGGTTGCTACTGCCTGCTGCTGATCCTTAGAGCATAGAGTGAAAAGTTACAATGTACAGTACTGGGTTATAATTTTTTTTTATGCTTTGCTCAATCACAGAGGGTCTTATTCCAGGGATATGAACTGAGTAAGGGGATAATTGTTAGGAGTGACATTCTTGAAGGTCCTCCCTCTCAGGCCGCTGACTGAAGAGGATAGCAAAGCCTGGAGGAGGAATGTAAAAAGAAGGATTTAATTCTCTTATAGGCCTGGACCTAGGGATTTCACAATGACCTGTGGCAGAGGTCCAAAGAACATAAAGAATTCTAACCTGGTCAGTGGCAGAGGCTTATGGAATAGGACAATAGCTGCCTACCTTTAGCATTTTTAGAGGAGTCGACTTTGCTGTATGGCAGTGGTTCTCAACCTCGGTCCTCAAGTACCCCCAACAGGCCATGTTTTGGGAATTTCTCTTAAATAAAATAGCTGTCCGAAATACCAAGCCATTGACACTGATTTAATGCACCTGTGCAAGATAAAGGAAAACCTGAAAACATGGCCTGTTGGGAGTACCTCAGGACCAAGGTTGAGAACCACTGCTGCATTGTGTCCTGATGAGCATGGGAGAAGCTGCGGTCAGAAGAGACAGTGTCTGGGGATTTTTGTTGCTCAGATATTCAAGGTAGCAGTGACTGTGCTTGTATATAGAGTCAGATGGCCAATCCATTATTAGGAGGTTGCTGTTTAAAGGGTAACTCCACTTTTGTGGGAAAAAATAGCGAATAAAAAAAAATCTAGCGTATACAATTGCGACACAAGGCATATTGTAATTGAATGTTATTAAAAATTACATTTCCTTTTCAATCTGCAGCTCTGTAATTTTCTGTAAAATTCAATATGGCTACGTGGAGGTGTTCTGTACACAGAATGTGTAAAGAACGCCTCCCAGATATGTAATTTCCTGCTTGTGTGATTGGCTCACTAATTTTCCCAGCAGTCTGCACTAAGATACTAAGTCAGATTTCAGGCATCCCCTGCAACAAAAATTACATTTTTGGTCAGATACTCCCAATAGGAAATCATGTACAAAGGGATGCAGACCCTGCAATTGTCCTCATTAGAGCTTTGCAGGTGCAGCAGCTGGTTGATAATGATGAAACCACTCCCATTAGATTCAGCACATGAGCACAGAGAAACACACAGGGGTTTCTTCAGAAAAACAATAGGCAGGAATTTGTAACAAAGTTTGTTAAAAATCATTGCAATGTACATAGAGCATACAGAGGGGATTGTTTTATTCTCAACAAAAGTGGAGTTACTCTTTAAATATTACAACCACTGTCCACTTTGCTATTAATCAATAGGTTATCGATTGGTTATCTGGTCTCCCACAGTACACACAACATAGAAATGCAATAGTTTTAGTAAATATAAACAGCTAAATACCTTTTCTCATCAGCAGTATATAGCAGTCTTGTGACTTCTATCAGTGTCTGGTTAAAGCTTGTAGGGGGAGTTTTCATTCTCCCCTGATTGTCCTATCAGCTGCATGACCTCTCACCCTCTGTCTGGACAGTGCTGATTCGCCCTGTGTTGATCACATGCACTCTCCCAAGAAGAAAAACTCTCTATTAATTCACATCAAGCTGAGCATGTGCAGCTGGCCCCCAAGGCTCTGTTCTATCAGGAAATGATTTAGGGACTGTGGAAGAAGGGGAGGATAAGAGAAGACAGAATCAAACAGCCTTGTTAGACAATGCAGAGGATTAACCCCTTAGGATCCACAGTGAGTATAACAAGCATGTTTTACTGCATATACAGACTGATTTTTGTGGGTTTAGTAGCACTTCAAAGAGCTATTTCTAAGTTTGCTGGGAATAGAAGGCCCATGAGATATTGTTGCTGTTTTTTTTTGGGTACTGTATCCTGTGGTCCTAACCTTCTCTCCTCCAAGTTATTGAGCAAATAACAATTTAAAGCCTAGATGGTTTGAAGTAGGGTTACCACTTCATCCTTTTAAAACCAAACACATAATAATTACACAGGTTTTGGGGCTAATTGAATGCAGAAAAGGCACTAAGTATATTTAATTACCACCTTAACCACTGTCGTTATACGGCGGCAGGTCTGCTCTCCTGTGAAAATCGCCGTAGCTGCCCATGGGTCGGGCAAACTTGATGTCCGCCGGCGACCCGCGATCGCCTAGTACAGAAGCCGAATAGGGATCTGCCTATGTAAACAAGGCGGATCCCCGTTCTGACAGGGGACATGACAGAAATCTACTGTTCCTAGTCATTGGGAACAGTGATCTATGCCATGTCCCTGCCAGCCCATCCCCCCTACAGTTAGAACACACCCAGGGAACACAGTTAACCCCTTGATCGTCCCCTACTGTTAACCCCTTCCCTTCCAGTGTCATTTTTACATTGATCACTGCATTTTTATAGCACTAATCAATGTAATAATGTCACTGGACCCCAAAAAGTGTCATTTGGGGTCAGATTTGTCTGCCGCAATGTCGCGGTCTCGCTAAAAATCGCAGATCACTGCCATTACCCCAGTAAAATCAATAAAAAAATGAAAGTCCCTAAATCTATCCCATTTATTTTATTTATTTATTTATTTCAGGTACTTATATAGCACTGTCAATTTATGCAGTGCTTTAGATATACATTATACATTCACATCAGTCCCTACCCTCAACGAGCTTACAATCTAAGGTCCCTAACTCACATTCATACATACACATACTAGGGCCAATTTAGACAGGATCTAATTTACCTACCAGCATGTCCATAGTTTGTGGAAGCTACATCTTTTGAGCAACCCAATCAATATAGGCCTATTGCGATTTTTTTTACCAAAAATATGTAGAAGAATATATATCGGCCTAAACTGATGAATACATTTTCAAATACCACCAAAAGAAAGCTCCATTTGTGTGAAAAAAGGGATGTCAATTTTGTTTGGGTACAGCGTCTCACGACCGCGCAATTGCCAGTTACAGCGACTCAGTGCCGTATCGCAAAAAATGGCCTGGTCATTAAGGGGGCAAATCCTTGCGGGGCTGAAGTGGTTAATCAGCCACAGAACCTGTGTAATTATTATGTGTGTAATGATGCGGTGGCAACCCTAGTTTGAAGCCTGGCTTTTACTACTGGTGGGTCAGTGTGTTGTGGGTGCAGACCACCAATAGGAAGGCAGGAGAGCCCATTAAAATTGCAGCAGCTCCATGGGGGGGAGGAGGGTAGTGCTACAGCCTATATATGTCATGATGACAACCAATAAAGAAAAAATGCACAGCAGGAGTGATTGAGGGAAACCGCAACCGCTATCACACCTATCTGCTTTGATATGCAACTCGATGAGTGTCGAGTGGGGCAGATGTTCAAATAGTACTCAAAAGGTCAAACAGAGTGCAGACATGTGTCAGGAGACAGATTTGAGATTCCCTTGAGATATCAATGTAATCTCTAAGAATGAGGGGTCTCAGCACAGCAAGGTTCAGCTTGCAAATGTTTTTCACAATATACTCTTATGTAAAGAAAGACCACTTCAGGATGATTCATGCTCTCCAAGGCTAGAATTTCAGCCTTCCTCCCCAGCCATGTCAAGAGCTTCTTTTTTGCATGATTGCTCTAGCTGTGCAGCACACGCTGTAATAAATACCCTGGAGGTTTCATTTTACCAGAGCAGGCTGGAGTTTTAGCACTGTACTACAGTATCTGAAATATTGCCAATTGGCTAGTTGGTTTGTCAAGCCACAGTAAGTAGAATTAAATAGGATGATAAGACTTAACAGAAAGCAGAGCTGACAGCTCTCTACACAGGCTGAATGATCACTTTCAATTGTAATCGATTTTGTGAGTACTGAACACGAACCTCCAGGCAATTGAAGAAAATGGGATGATGAAGGACTACAAACTAATATGTTACACATCTCTATTGATTAGCCATTGATTAGCCATTATTTTCTGAACGACAAACAGGTAGCGGTGAAGTAAGTGAAGCCGCTGATTTATTTACAAGTTACATGGCAAAGCGTCTTCTTTATTTAGCTCAGGGTAATCTAATGCTTAAACAAAAGGCAAAGAGAAATGTGATGATAGGTTTTTTCAACCTTAAGTAGAATTCATTTACATCTGAGCTGAGTAAAAAGAACCCATGGTCAATGATGAAGTAGGTTTAAAGTAAATTTTTCCCAAAAGAATTCTGGGTTGCAAATGTTGATTTTCCTCTGAAAATGCTAGTTGCCTGGCTGTAATGCAGACCCACTGGCTTTCATTTTTTTTTATATATATTCTCTTTTTATTGTTATACATTTCTTTAACAATTATTACACACTATTTTATCATTAAATTCCAACACAATTCACATGAAACTTCTAATAACCCTTAAAAAAAACAAAAAAAAAACAACAAATCATATCCCTCCTTCTAAACCTCCTTCCCCCAAGAATCCCACCACCTTCTCTTTCTTATCAATTCCGGTATCATAGCCACACCTCTATGCCCAGGGTGGTCCAGTATCAGGCCTCATACACACGGACATTTCTTAAAAAATAAATAAAATGTCAGGCCCGACGTCAGGGGAAAAAAAAAATGCGCTTTTCGGTGTTATGCATCGGCGTTAGTGAGAGTTAGTGAGTGTCGGCATCAATAGGCGTTTTTTTAAAAAAAAAATCAACTCTCTGCTATTTTTCAACCTAAAAACGTTGGCGTCAAAAAACGCCGGTTAGTGAGCGTTTTTTGGCATCGGCATCAAAAACTGCCAAAGCGTTACAGCCTCAGAATGCGCTGGACGTGGGTTCTAGTTACAGCTCACTAACGCCGACGCCCTCTACAGCTCAAAAACATCTGCATTTTTATGGGGCCATTGACTAACATGGAGAGCTGCAAAAAACGCCGGCGTCAAAAAACGTCCGTGTGTATGAGGCCTCATAGTCCACGGTCCCACAGCACCAGGTACCCAACATATCCACGTACCTCCTAGATTTTTTTAAACTCCAACCATTCCCCCAGATGGTATAATATTTCCGTGGGGAATCCTTTACTATACACTACTTAGGTAAGAGCGGGATTATGTTGACAGAGTGAATGCTAGTTAATTTGTACTATATTAGCAACTGTATCAATGTCAAATCAAATCAAGTCAAATGTTAAATGTCAATTTCAAGTGAATATTATAAGTTATTCTTTTCTTTTTTGCTTTGTTATAGTCCATTAAACAATAGTGATCCCCTGAGGAAGCTATTACTGGCGAAACATGTCGGAAACAGACACCACAGTACGAGCATTTACCTAATATCAATATGACCACACCATGGACATGTGTATTTTATCTTTTTCTCAAATGAGCATGTTTTAACTATGTATCAATTAAAGTTTGTAAATTTTATATTTTGATGGATTTTATCTTTGGCACCGTTATAATCCCACCCGCTACTCTCTCTACTCATACAAATTCAGGGATGAGGTGCATTTCTATATTGTAGCCTAGTTGTAATTTCAGTAAACTCTATAAACATTGTTTCTTTAATAGACCTTACCCAGTCAATCTTTAAAACCCATTCTCACATACTCATGACTTTGATGTTCACCTAAACTTCCTTAATAGGCTTTTAGCCACATTTAGTAAATGGTTTTAATACCTTTTCATTTAAGGATCCAGAACTAATGTTAGAGTCATGCCAAATTCTGAGTTACTGTCTTCCTCTCCCTGCCCCCCCCCCCCCCCAACTTCAACCAAGAGTACCCCAGGCATCTTTTAAAAAAAATCTGTATACATTATTTTTCCAGGTATCTTCGTTCCAGTTTGTGGACTTCAAAGGTTGTCTTTGCCCTTTTTTCCTCTGGATGTGGGCAGATTCTAAATGATGCAGAGAGCAATGCCATGGGGGTTGATGTTGAACGTCATTAAACCAAGGGGAGGCACGGCAGCTGGAAGTCAGAGCTGTGAATTTGCAAAGGATAGCACCAGAAACCAGGTTATCCACTTTTAATTAAACTGCCTGAAATAAAGTTAGCCATCAAATAAAGGGGCCTCACAGGGTTGTAAAAAGCCCAAATACTACCTTTTGCTCAGAGGGTTAGATTGAAAGGGGTTGTAGACCTTCTGGGTTTTTCACCTTAATGCATTCCATGCATTAAGGTGAAAACCCTCCTTTAGTCCAGCAGACCCCCGAAGCCTTGCTTTTACTTACCTGAACCCTGTCTTTCCAGCGCCGGGACGAGCACACCCGCTCCAGCCAGTGTCTTGGGTCCTGATTGGATAGATTGATAGCAGCGCAGCCAATGGCTCCCGCTGTTGTCAATCAAATCCAATGACGTGGGAGCTGGGGGCGGGGTCGAGTCCTGCTGTCTGTGTTAATGGACGCAGCAACAGAATTAGGGAGCGCACCCACACGAGTGTCCCCTTCGTGGGGGTACTCGATGCGGGGAGGAGTTAGGAGCGCCACGGAGGGACCCCAGAAGAGGAGGATCGGGACCACTCTGTGCAAAACCCTTGCACAGAGGAGGTAAGTATGACATGTTTGTTATTAAAAAAAAAAAAAAAACTAAGCTTTACAATCACGTTGATTAAACATATGGATGTGTTGACCTCTCTCTGACTATCTTTCGTAAATGTCAAGATTGGTCAGTCTGCTGCTAACCTACTTGGGGTGTTGTTTATCGGAGCTTTATATATCATAAATGGCTAAGTCTTCAAAACTACGCTGGCTGATTATGTGACTGTTTATGATCTGGTTAATGGAAGTTTAATAAAGTTATGGGTAAATGTAAATGGATTTAAACTCCAATAAAGGGCCACATACACTATTTACCACATTCAGTGTCCAGTGTGTGCTTTATTAATATGCATTAATTTATTTTGTGTATGCGTATGAGAGTTTGTGGTAAGTGTGTACAATCCTATGAGCAGATCTGCAAAGTCAAAATAAAATAGAAAAAAAAATGTTATATGTGTAAACAGTACTTGTTCCAGGTCCATGATATCAGACAATGAAGATGGGGATGATTAGCATGAAACCATTTGAAGGAAGAGCTGAATAGCTGGTGATTTAATTGCACAGGATTATGCAGAATCTTTACATCATGTTAATAAATTAAAAAATAAATAAACAAATAAACACATAAATAAATAAATAAATAGATAACAGAGCTCCATCAGCTATCTGTAAGTATTCCATATGAAATATTCTTATGTATTATTTCATATTTATTAGATAAACAATTTAGTCCTAAACATAGAGAATGCATGCTATAGTGGTAAAGAGTCTCTTTTAATTAAATCTATTGCTAAGTGTAAAGTGCCATTATAATACAGCTATAGCTACTATAGGGTGCATTTATAAGATACATTTGCTGTTTTTGACTAAATGAACCTTCCGGTTGCCCTGGGACCTTCTGAACCTGGAGTACATATTATATACAGCTACCATCAAGTTACAAATTGCATTGTGAAATGTGGGGTTGAGAAAGTGTGCTTTAAATATGTTGTGTGGATCAGCGCCATACTGAAGGTATAAACTGGCATCTTTTGATGCTGATTTCCCATTGGCTAGTCTGCAACAGATCTTCTTCCCTATTCTTTAGCTTGGCACAGGTTGCTAAATCTATTCAAAAGTATGGAGCTCTGTAGATAGTAAATACTGCACTAGACCTGGACAGGTTGGGCAGCGGTGTTGCAAACTGCTATTAGACAAAGACTTTGGGTTGCGTTGTAAAGGATAACAATACTTCAAAGCACATCAAACCTAACTTTTCCCCTCATGCTATTTGTAACCCTCAATATAGACTTCAGATTAGCAGGCAACCTAGACATTGAGCACTAAGCTCATGCAGCACTCAAGTATTGTGCACGATTGCTTTTAGCAGTCTACAAAATGACAGTAATTATGCAGAATATTTATTAAAGTAAAGCACTATGTATGTCATCCAATGAGATATTCACTTTGTCTGCTCTTTACAAAGTTACAGTCACCCTTTGAATCCTAATAAATCGACGTGGGCACAGATGAACAGAAACTGAAATAAGGGTCTCCTGCTATAATGATGGCATGCTGCCCCATATGTCTGTACCACACTCTCTATGTGCTCCTTATCCTCTGGTCCTCTCTACAACGGTGAAGGCTGTGCAAGCACAAAACCCTTCCTCTGGCCATTAGTATCATGTGCTAAACGCACTGGAAAATATATATTTGTATGCTTTTAGATCAACTTGTTGTGCTATTTAATCTGTACACACTGGAAGCATTCCAGAGCTGCAACTAATAATGTGTGTAATCTGAAAGAGGGACACCATGTTAAAGTAATATAAATGCATTTCATTCCTATCCATGTCAGCAGTATAATGTGCATCTTTATAGGGATTCCATTTTAATTAACATTACTTAATTTCCATTTAGTATAAAGTGTCACTGAACAGCAATGTTCTCTGTGTATTGAGTAAATTAGAAAGTAGCTGAAAAATCTAGGCTATCAAAGTATGTGAATTGAAAATTATAACTTTTTTGTAGGGTCATTAAATAATGAATTGAGATTTATCTTCCTTGCTTCTCAACAAGTTAATCATGGCTATACATAAATTATAAAAATGAGAAATAGCAGGACGCTATACTGCTAAACGCTCGTCTTAATGTACAGATGCACCAAGTTCTACATTTAATAGTTGGTGAATTATTACATATAGGCATGTACAGTTTAATTATCTTTTGCCTCTAATTGATTTTGAGTAGTCTTAGTTTATAAATCATGTACAGCTGCTTGGTTTTCTTGCAAGATAAATGTACTAATACACTGTAGTTGGAAGATACCGCAGTACTTTGCCTTTCTTTCTTGCCTGTCCCAGATGCAATTGCTGGTACCAATCTCATCTACTGGTATATTTGCTCACAATGATGGTGATAACGTCTGTATGTTGCAGTGCTCCCCAACCTTGCACCTCTCAGGTAAGAAGTGTTGCTCCGAGTAGGTTTTTTAACAACTGTCTTTACCAAGGTATCTGAGCACCTGCTACATCAAAAGCAACATATACTGGCTTTGACCAATTTTATTTTATTTTATTTTGTTTTATTAGACACATGTTTAGTTATAATAATACACTCATTTTAAATGTAATACAATGTGTATCCAGGACGAATTGAAATAAAAAAAGCCCACCTCTGCCTGTATAGTTACATAGTTAGTCAGGTTGAAAAAAGACACAAGCCCATCCAGTTCAACCAAAAAAAAAAAAAAAAAATATTTATACATATATATATATACACACATATATATACATACACACATACATATATATACACATACACACACAACCATGCCTGTTGGCAGCCTTTACTCATTAAAGTAATCTCAAAACTGCTATGGAAGCAGGTGGAGGTTGTCTCCCTCCTTACAATCATTCAGCTGTGCGTGTAAACTAATCACTAATTGCCTTTCACAGAAAAACTATTAAAAGCTTGCCCTGTTGTTAGGGACTCACCAACTGCCTGATACCATTAGCATGCATGAATATTGAAATGCACCATGCATAGTTTGTTTTTTAATATATTTTTCGTAACTTTCTAGCTTTTTTTTATCATAATAAAACAGATTATTGATATATATATATATATATATATATATATATATATATATATATATACACATACTCACACACTATATTTTCAAAAGTTTTGGGACACCTGCACACAAGTTTTAATGGCATCCCAGTCTTAGTCCGTAGAGTTCAATATTGAGTTGGCCCACTCTTTGAAGCTATAACAGCTTCGACTCTTCTGGGAAGGCTGCCCACAAGGTTTAGGAGTGTCTATGGGAATGTTTGACCATTCTTCCAGAAGCGCATTTGTGGTCGATATTTCGCATAGTGTATGGCCAGCATAAGACTGGAATGCCATTAAAGTTCATGTGCATGTAAAGGTAGGCTTCCCAATACTTTTGACAATAAATATAAAAAAAAAAAGTGGTTCTAAAGACAAAATGTTTTTTGAATGACTCCTCCATTGTTTCAGTCTGTAGCCCACTCTCCTCCCTTCCTGTCTCACAGGAGACACTGAGAGCAGTGAATGTCTTGAGCTCCTGGTGCTGTCAGTCAAATCCAGTGTGAAGGGAGTTGGGGCATGTCTTACTGTCGCTGTGTGTGTCAATGGACGCACACAACCTGGCTCAGCCCCCGCATGAGTGCTCTCTCAAAACACGGCTTGCTGATGGGGCACCAGGAAGAAGACTGAGCACACATCGGTTGTAGGGGACTCCAGAAGAGGAGGTAAAGGATTGCTCTGTGTAATATCATTACACAGATCAGGTAAGTATAACATTTTTTTATTTTAAGAAAAAAGTATCCTTTAATATAACTTTAAGGGTCAGCTTACTTTAAAATAGATGTTCCATTTTGAGTGAAGTGTGAAAATGCTTTGCTCCCCTGCTGTATCTTTACTGCTGTATTGGACTCCAGCAGAGAGATCTCTCTGCAATAGATGTGACAGTCCAATTTCAAGTTCAATTGTTATCCAAAATATTGATTGTAAATGGTATGAATTCTCCATATGTTGCTATTAGGAATCCAGTAGAAGGTAAAATAGTTTGTATGTTATTTCTTCCACTGACCTGCAGAGACTAAAAAAAAAGCAATATAACATATTTAATATTTGATGTGCTGTAATAATAGTGTAAATCTTTCTATTTCAAATATGTAAACCTAGGGCTCATTTATCAAGAGTAAATATTACTATTCTTTGTACTCCACAGGGCTACACTATACAAAAGCCTGCAATATTGTAGCTCATTCATACAATGCAAGCTGTATTATGGTGCCTGTGATGTCATTTGACTATTAAAACTTTGGAGTTGATTTACTAAAAGTGGAGGGTGCAAAATCTGGTGCATCTGTGCATGGTAGCAAATCAGCTTCTAAATTCATCTTGTTCAATTAAGCTTTGGCAATAAAGCCTGGAAGCTGATTGGTTTCTATGCAGAGCTACACCAGATTTTGCACTCCAATTTTAATAAATCTCCCCTATTGTGTCTGGTTTTGATTGTTGTCACTACAGCCTTGATGAAGGGGTTCTTAAGCCTTGTTCACACGGTGCAACGGTCGTACGACCGGATGTCTAAAATCGTATGTTGGCTGTTGTGTCCCACGTACTGACGTGCACTAATTGATCATACGACCAAGCCTAACGTGGTGACGTGGTGACGTGCTACGAGCGTATAAAGAGGAAGTTCAGGTGAATGTGATTTGTCAATTAGCAACGTAGGTTTACACAAACGGACACTTCCTGGTGTTCCTGACTTCGGAGCATGTGTGTTTTGCACATACAGCTTTGGCCCAACTTCTCTGTACACATGGTACACACCGCTTGTTGTACAACCAAAGTTTTGTAGCCTGCTCATCCAACTTCTGTTGTATGACCACCGCACTTCGGCTGTTCTAATCGCGCGTACTAACGGTCGGATGATCGTACAACAAGCTGTTGTACAACCGCTGTACCTTGTGTACGGGCCTTTATTGTCTTAGTGGAGCTGAAAGGTTGTACCTTGAGTGTGTGACCATATTGTCCTTGCTTTTTTTTCATCAGATGTACTGGTGATGTTCTGCCAATTTGGCCCTATGGCAGTCGTAGCCCTCCCCCTAGCTACTCCTTATGGCCAAACCTTTTAGTTAGTGCCCTACAGTAATCAGAGCTATCCAGGGCCAAAGTATGTATGCTGTAACCATCCAAGCTCTTGCAGAACCACTTGTCTGCCACACAAATTTATGGGTGGTGATTTTAGACCCTTGCACTGCATCCCAATGATCCAAGTCAATAACAACCCTAATATGCCTACAGCAACCTTCAATCAAGACAATCATGATTTAGATTAGGGTTCCAAAAGTCTATCAGAATATCTGGGGACCATGAGACACAGAGGCCTGGGTCACCTGGCGCATGTTCTGCTGAGGGGGTTCATCTCTCACCGACAGGTAACCCCTTTTTCTAGCCAATACCTAGGGTGATCAGGTTTACACTATTCACTCAAAGGTGCTCTTTTCCCCAGGCATTGGCTATTCATTCTGATTTATACCTTTAAGCCTCATATGTGATTTGTGAATTACAAACACAGGTTAACTCGAACGAACACTTCCTGGGTTCCGAGCATGCGTGTTTGTACTTCCAACTTTTTCTTGGGCCAAATTCTGTACACACGAGCCACCAATTGGCCAACGCCTTGTTGGCCAACAAAAGTTTTCTAGTCTTGTCAGCCAACTTCTGTTGCCCACAATACTAAATTGTGCATCGCAATAGGACAAGAAAAAAGAAAAATTAAATAAATATAAAGAGTCCATAAAATAGTTATTAAAAGTAGGTAATAGTCCTCAGTGACAGAGGGTGCTCAGAAATGACAAACATCACTGAAATTGTGCTGTAAAGTGACCGTAGCCCATCCACCATAGGTGTCACTAGCCTCTAACCTTAGAGATTCGACCCACAGGGGTCATAAAGCGTATAATCTCCCAGGTAACAGATGGAGATCTGGGTCACACTGTCTGCATTCATCAGGGCAGCAATAATCTCTACACGCCAGATACAGCTTCTCCAGGAACAGCGAGTATGCAAAACATAAACAGGAATCTAGTGCTCTCTATAACTGAATAGTTTTTATTGATAAAAAAGATAAAAAGCAACTCACAAAAATGGCACTTATGCCAAGTGTCGGCATTGAATCAAATCAGCAAACAGTCTAACATCCTTCGTGGTTCCGAGATGGTCGCGGGTGACGTCATGCGGGACTCCTCCCCCGTACGCACTATGTCATAAAGCGGGCGTGGACTTCTTCAGCGGGGAGGGGATCATGCAGGCGTCTGATTCCTATTTATATCAAGTTGCCTAGAAATCCAGCAAAACGCCCTATGCCGCGGCTCAGCCAGAATGTAAACAAAGGGCAGATCCAGCCTAAGCTGCAATACTCATATTCGAACGACACTGCCGTAAGGTAGGCGGAAAGATAAACTGTAGCTATCAGGGCACAACCGTCTCCACAATCGGGAGAATGTACGGCGCCACCAATATGTACTTAAAATTGATAATCATTTATTCAAACGAAAACCTTAAAACCATAAGGGACAATATGAAGATAAAAATACATTTATTTAACCACTTCAGCCCCGGAAGAATTTCCCACTTTAGGACCAGAGCACTTTTTGCGATTCGGCACTGCGTCGCTTTAACTGACAATTGCGCGGTCGTGCGACGTTGTACCCAAACAAAATTTGCGTCCTTTTTTTCCCACAAATAGAGCTTTCTTTTGGTGGTATTTGATCGCCTCTGCGTCATTTCTTATCGCCGCTATAAACAAAAGAAAAGCGACCATTTTGCAAACAAACCCAAATTTCTTACTTTTTGCTAAAATTCAAATCCAAAAAAAAATATAAAAAAACATTTTTTTTCACAGTTTTTGGCCGATTTATATTCTTCCTCATATTTGCGATAAAAAAAATTGCAATTGGCGTTTATTGATTGGTTTGCGCAAAAGTGGCCGCGTTTACGGATGGTGAGAATTCATTTCTGGGGTTTTTATTTTTTTTTTATTTTTTACTAGTAATGGCGGCGATCTGCGATTTTTAGCGGTAATGCGATATTGGGGGGGACATGTCGGAACATTTTGACACTTTTTTGGGACCAATGACATTTATTCAGCGATCAGAAATTTAAATGTCCACTGATTACTGTATAAATGTAATTGGCAGTGAAGGGGTTAACCTGCAGGGGGAGAGCTAGGGGTTAACTGTGTTCCCTGGGTGTGTTCTTACTGTGGGGGGGTTGGGCTAACATGGGCATGAGAGATCTAACTGATCCCAGTGACAGGTATCAGTAGATCTCTCATGCCCCACTGACAGAGCGGGGAACCGCCGTGTTTACATCGGCGGTTCCCCGTTCTTTCCCTGTAGCCGCTCATCGCGGCTCGCCGGCGGACATCGGGTCCGCCCGAGCCGCGGGCACACTCCCCAGGAGTGCGGCGGGTGCGCGCGCGCGCGCCCCCTGGTGGCCAAATGCGAATCGCCGCTTATTTACGGCGATTCGCTCAGGGCTCCCCGACTGCCGCTGTGAAAAGACGGCGCGCGGTGGGGAAGCGGTTAAACGTCCTCACCCGGAGCGGACTTAAGGTCACTAATAACTTGGCACCTTACACTCTCTTAAAGGGGCACTTCAAGCAAATGGATTAAAATACAAAATACATAAAAGGAAAAAAACTATATATAATATACAAACACATCCCTTGGCCATATTTTACAATAAAATAGCTATAAAAAATCATAAAAAATTCACAAACCATTATCTATTAGATATGAAACAATTCAGATCAAATTTGACGTTTAAGCCAGTGGGGTCATGACCCCAGTACGATAGATCCAAAAGGATTCTCTCTGGCTCAAACGTTGAATATAATTACCTCCTCTCCAGTGTCTGGGGACTTTTTTTATTCCCCAGAATTTGAGCCCTCTAGGGTTGCGTTGGTGGCACATCCTAAAATGGCGGGATACACTGTGTGTTTTTAAACCCTTTTTTATATTGTTGATGTGCTCTCCTACACGCACTTGCAGTGCCCAAAGGGTCCTTCCTATATACTGGAGGCTGCATTCGCACTCCAACACATAGACGACACCAACGGTATCACACGTAATAAGATCTTTAATTGGGAATTGTTGTTGGGTAACCAAAGACTGAAATTCCTTACATTTTTTCAAATTGGTTTTGGAACTTTTACAGGCTGCGCATCTGCTACATGCGTAAAAACCTGATAGAAAGGAAAAAAATCTATATAATAACACCTGGAGCTAAATTGTCTCTAAGAGATGGAGCCTTACGATAAATAAACTGAGGGACATTGGGTAACACTGGACCCAATACGCGATCAGATTTAAGTATCGCCCAATGTCTCCTTACTATCCTTTCAAATTTTTTATATTGCACATTATAATCAAGTACCATCCGATATTCACTCTCAAGAGCTATTGTTCCGCTTCTCAGAAATGGCAACAATGCTATCTCGATTAAGAGATTTAACTCTTAAGATCTCCTCATCGATAGTTAGCTTTTCATATCCCGTCTGAATAAACCTCTTGGCCAGCACCTGAGACTGGGACCGATAGTCAGCTTCAGAGGTACAGTTCCACCAAAGCCTAATGAACTGACCCCTAGGGATATTACACAACCATGTGCGGTGATGGCAACTGTTTAAGGGAATATACGCATTTCTGTCTGTAGGCTTAAAATTATTTCTAGTATGATACCGATTATCTTTCTTAAAAATCTCTAAATACATAGATCATTTTCTCCAGCCTCTGGTGGTCGGGTATGAAGGCCTATCTCCAAAATGCTAAGCATGTTATTTAAATCTTAGATTCTCTTGTTAGTATCTATATTAGCGTCCTCGTTAGATTAGTGTTATAAAAAATGTGGCATTAGTGGGATCAGCCCAGATACCTGCTAACACCTGCGTTTAGCCCCTCCGCCCAGCCCAGCCAACCAAGTTTAATAGATCACTGACACTTACAAAAAACAACACACATATCTGCAGCATTCACAGAGATCACGCCTGAACCCTGCGAAAGCTGACAGTGATTTTGGTAGCGACTTGAAACAGGCTCTGACAACCAGGTGCCCTTTTTTGCCTGTGAGTCACACTAGTGTACGTATAAATTTACAGCCCAAAATGTCAAATCAGACGTACACTAGTGAAGAGACCTACGTGTTTCTGAGCATGATGGATGAGAGCGATGGGGAAGCTCCACTGTCAGATTCAGGCTCAGCATATGAACCCGTGGACAGCAGCGGCACCCTGTCAGATAGCTCTGATGATGGAGTTGTGGTCCCTGCTAAGGTCAGGCATACCCGATCCCATTCTGATGTCGCTGAGGTGCAAGAACCACAGGGCTCTTATATGGAGCAGAGAGCCAGTACTAGTGCCACTACTCCTTCTATTGAACTGGTAAGCACCAGAGGCCTAGTACACCCTGGTCATACAACCAGCACTGCAGTAACACTTGGTGATGTGGCGAGCCCATAAGTGCAGTTCAAGCTAGCACAAGTAGTGTCCTGCAACCACGAAGACACAGACAGGCCCGCAGAGCTCATAGTGTCCTTCTTGATGCTCTTGCAAACCCTGATTGGCAACCCACCACTGATGCAGCGTCCGTACTTCCCCCATTCACTGGCCAAACCGGAATTCAGATGAAAACAGTTGATTTTATGGCCATTGATTTTTATTTGCTGTTTTTCCCCGAAGACCTCTATAGATCTATTGTTGACCAAAGCAATTTGGATGCTGGTTAATTCATCGCCGCTAATCCCCATTCGTCACTTGCCAGAGAATGGAAACCTATTACGGTCCCAGAATTTAAGACCTTTCTGGGCCTTTGCCTTAACATGGGCATAACTAAAAAATCTGAGTTGTGGTCATATTGGTCCACTGACCCAATTCACAATATGCTTGTGTTCTCTGTTTCCATGGCCAGGGCATGATACGAGTGGATCCTGTGGTTTATACACTTCAACGACAATGAAGCCTGACGTCCATGGGGTGACCCTGAATACGATCGGCTCCACAAAATTCAGCCCCTCGTAAACCACTTCAATACACAATTCGCAGCCTTGTTTATTCCCGACCAGGTTGTCTGCGTAGACGAGTCTCTGATTAAATTTTCTGGCCGTCTTGCTTTCAAACAGTTTCTCCCCAGCAAGCGTGCCAGATACATATACATGTAGATTTATGGTTTACGAGGGAAAAGATAGTTACATGGAGCCGGAAGGATGCCCAGACTACATAGGGAGTGCTGGCAAGATTGTGCGGAACTTGGTGTCACCCTTATACAAAAAGAGGTACCATTTGTACGAGGACAATTACTACACAAGCATACCACTTTTTAGTCATCTGTTTGATCAGCAAATTGGCGCATGTGGCACCATGCAATTTAATCGCTGGGGCTTCCCCCAATGGCTGGTAGAATCCCAACTTAGATGGGGGGAGAGAGACTGCTTGAGAAATAGTAATTTGCTTGCGGGGAAGTGGAGGAATAGAAAGAATGTTTTCTATATTTCCTCCATTCACACAGATACGAATGTCCAAATTACTGGTGTTGTGGATAAACCCCTCTGTGTCCACAAATTTAACCAAAATATGGGAGGGGTGGACCTCAACAACCAGTTGTTGGCGCCGTACCTAATTGCCCGTAAGGCCAGACACTGGTACAAAGTATGCAAACAAAAAGTACTATTTCTCCGCGCTTCAGGGGAAGATCTTCTCTGTAGTGGTGAGGGAGGGGGATGACCAATGTGGTCAACATGGGAAAACTTGCTGGCCTGCTGCCACCTGCTGGACTGGGTTCGTCCCAAACTGAAAAAACAAAGAGGCACAAAGGGGCGCACTGGCCTAGCGCATTATCCTTGATGATAAAGTTTAATTAAAAGCATAAAAACATACTTACAAACAGCTTAGTGCAATACGCAAAAACAGTAGGACATAGGTTCCACCGTCAACTGTCTCCGACTGGTGGCCTGGATGGAATGTCTAACGCGTTTCAAGGCCGTAGCCTCTTCATCAGCGAGGCTCTGATGAAGAGGCTACGGCCTTGAAACGCGTTAGCCATTCCATCCAGGCCACCAGTCGGAGACAGTTGATGGTGGAACCTATGTCCTACTGTTTTTGCGTATTGCACTAAGCTGTTTGTAAGTATGTTTTTATGCTTTTAATTAAACTTTATCATCAAGGATAATGCGCTAGGCCAGTGCGCCCCTTTGTGCCTCTTTGCTGGTACAAAGTGTCTGTATACTTATTCCAATTGGCTATGCTGAACGCTTATGTGCTATACAAGGTGTCAGGATGGACTGGATCTCTCCTTAAATTCTAAGAATGTTTCCAGATGGTGCGGCACCCCATGTTTCTAATTCAAATGCAGTGAGCCGGCTGCATGGATGGCATTTTCCGCATGCTGTTCCTGGTACACCTACCAACCGAGTCCCCCAAAAAAGATGTTGTGTCTGCCGACAACGCGGATACAGGCATGACACCCGTTAAAACAAATGAGAGCTGAAAAATACTCACCATGCCTCTTAACAAATACCTTGGGGTGTCTACTTTCAAAAAGGGGTCATTTGGGGGCTCTTGTGCTATCTTGACAGTTCAGGGCCTCTGAAACCGTGATAGGTAGTGAGGAGTAAAATCACCATTTTACGCCCTTAGAAAGCCTGAAGACGGTGATTGGTTTTTGGGGTCCCTTACACGAATAGGCTCCCAAAAAGTCTAACACATGGGGTATCCCCATACTCAGGAGAAGCAGCATAATGTATTTTGGGGTGTAATTCCACATATACCCATGGCATGTGTGAGCAATATATCATTTCATTGACAACTTTGTGTAATTTTTTTTTTTTGTCATTTTTCAATCACTTGTGACAAAAAAATAAAATATTCAATGGGCTCAACATGCCTCTCAGCTAATTCCATGAGGTGTCTACTTTCCAAAATGGAGTCATTTGGGGGGTACTGCCCTTCCATTATAGCACCTCGGGAAATAAGATAGGCAGTCATAAAATAATAGCTGAGTAAATTCCAGAAAATATACCCTAGTTTGTAGACGCTATAACTTTTGCGCAAACCAATAAATATACGCTAATTGATTCGTTTATTGTGTTTTTCTAATGACAAAAAGTAGAAAATATAATTTTTTTTCAAAATTTTCAGTCTTTTTTCGTTTATATCGCAAAAAATAAGAGCCGCAGAATTGATCAAATACCATCAAAAGAAAGCTTTATTTGTGGAAAAAAAACAGGACGCAAATTTCGTATGGGTACAGAATTGCATGACTGCGCAATTACCAGTTAAAGCAGCACCAAATTGAAAAAAGTGCTCTGGTCCTAAAGTGGGAAATCCTTCCGAGGCTGAAGTGGTTAAAGCAGGTGAAAATAGTCTACAACATAAATAGTCCATGAAGACAATAAACAGTGCCATAATGAGTTAAGTTTTTCAATAATGTCCAGCAAGGTGGAAGGAAGGATTATGGTACTAACAAATATTGTCTCATGCCCTCTGCTTATTTTCTGATTCCCATTTAAGAGTCCCAGCCCTCAGCTTCTGACTAGGCCATTGTCCAAAGGGGGTAGAATACACAGCTCTCCTGTTACATTATTAGCCATCAACCTCTAAACCCCTACCATCCCTTAAATGTTGAATAAATCCTCACTCTCTACCTAGCTGGGTTGCACAGTTAAAGGGGGAACGTTCCTACATTTTCCCTACAGGCCAAAAAGAACTTGTTGTAGGAGAGCCTTTCGCATGAGTTTGATAGAACCCATGGTTGGACGTTCATCATTTATTTTATTGTGCTCTGGTTACAGTCCAGAGGCCTGCAGACAAAATGAACATTTTCATGGCCGTGTTAAAGAACATATTTCTACTTTATGAATGGACCCTATTGTGGTACTTTCATAATTTACTCCATCAGCTCCTCCTTTCCACAAAAAGTGCACTCTAAGCTTACTAGATGTCAGATTTTTTGTTTATTTTAATAAGTCACCAATTAAAACCTAATTTCTATTTCTCTAACCACTCCCCCTTTCTGCAGACATTTGCAGACACATGACTGCCATAGGAAGGGCAAGAGTGTCTTTGACATGAGGGCTTTGAATGACAGTTTGAAAAAACTGAATTCAAATACAAACTAGCACAGTGTGCTATGCATTTTTACATATTTTTTACATATTTCTAGCATACATTAGCATTTTTGGTACACATATATTGCAATCAGGGCTGCTGTTAACCACTTCAGCCCCAGAAGGATTTCCCACGTTAGGACCAGAGCACTTTTTCGATTACCGGCGTCGATTGACTGAAAATTGCGTGGTCGTGCGACGTTGTACCCAAACAAAATTTGCGTCCTTTTCTTCCTACAGATAGAGCTTTCTTTTGGTGGTATTTGATCACCTCTGCGTCATTTCTGATCACCGAAAGAGCGACAATTTTGCAAAAAAAACCCAATATTTCCTACTTTTTGCTAAAATACATATCCAAAAAGAATATAAAAAAACAAATTTTATTCATCGGTTTTGGCCAATTTATATTCTTACTCATATTATTGGTAAAAAAAAATGCAATCGATTATTGATTGGTTTGCGCAAAAGTTGCCATGTTTGCAAACCACGAGAATTAATTTCTGGTGTTTTTACAGTTTTTTTTTTCCCTAGTAATGGCGGCGATCTGCGATTTTTATCGGGACTGTGACATTGCAGCGGACATGTCGGACATTTTTGACACTTTTTTGGGACCAATGACCTTTATATAGTGATCAGAAATGTAAATATCCACTGATTACTGTATAAATGTCATTGGCAGGGAAGGGGTTAACCTGAAGGGGCAGTGAAGGGGTTAACTGTGTTCCCTAGGCGTGTTCTAACTGTATGTGGGCTGGGCTGCCAAGGGCACCAGAGATCTAACTGATCCCAAGTACAGGGATCAGTATATCTCTTACATGCAGCCCGACAGAGCGGGGAACCGCAATATTTACATCAGCGGTTCCCCATTCTGGCTCTGGCACAGACGATCGCGGGTTGCCGGTGGACATCGAGTCCGCCCGACCCACGGCCCCGCTAAGGGAGCGTACGGCGGGCACAAGCTTGGCCCCTAGCATCGTGCCCGCGAATGACGACTAAAAGCGGTGATTCGCGGGACAGAGCCACACTGTCGCCGCTTATAGTCGTTACGCGGCCGGGAATTGGTTAAAATAAAACTGTAGTGAGTTAATAAATAATGTTCTGTGAATGAATGAGGTCTCCATGCTGAAATTACCCTGTGTGTGCCCTCATCATCTGCCAGTGGGAGGGAGAGAAGAGGAGGAAAGCCAGCAGTGCTGTGTGGGATAGGGAACACAGGGGGGCCTGGATAGCAGGTGAAAGGAGGGCTCACAGGAGGGCCCGAATAGCAGAGGGAGTGGGAAGTGGTGGAAGGGGGAGTGGGGGCACAGATACTAGAACCGATCCCCCTGCTGTGCAGCCATAGAGGGAGAGGAAGAGAAGCTGGCATCACTGCAGGGAGAGCCACAAGAGACATCAGCAATAAGGCAGTACAGCCGGCCCTCCTTCTTGGCAGGTGGCGGGCCCCCCTTTTGAACTGATGGAGCCCAAGCACGGTACAGGAGGGCTGGCTGTACTGGCTTATCAGTGGCCCTGATTGCAATATATGTTCATGCTGGCCAGCTGTGTTAAAATGCTCCCTCTCTTGCCAGTCCCCACTCTATACTGCAAAATACCAAATATCTACTTGCTTATAGGGTCTGTGCTATGTACACCTATCTTGTTTCTGTTGTGCTGATATAAAAGGATAAGTCAGGGTTGTCATCCAAGAACTGGAATTGTGTTACTGGCTGGATAACCAGGTGAAAATAAAAGTTTAGAAAAATCCTGAAAAAAGAAAATGAATGCAGCCCCCACATCTAAGGACTGGTGAGCCGCAATATATAACATTTTTGTTTTTTGTTCTAGAAATGCTTTACTCTGGTGACTGGTCCCATTTACATGCATATCTAAACATACTCCATAGATTCAATTTGAATTGGATGTGATTAATTGCAAAGTTTACAGTGATACTAAACAATACTGTGAGTGCTGCTTTCAGATTCACCGGCTCTATTTTACAACCTTCAAATAAAAATATAACTGTCAATTTTAAGTTAATGTGGATGGACAGCAATAAAATTCAAGCCTCACTTCAAATTAGTATTTTCACTGAGGATTTCTAATGGAAAGTAATTGCTGACAATAGGAAATGACAAATTACTAATTACTTAGTTCAATTAGACTTTTGTGCCTTTGGTCCTTAGCGGCAGGAATACAGCAAATCTTGCACTTTCATAACAATTAATGACACTAAAACTATTTAAACTGCCAACAGATGTAAGTAAGGAGACATGTATTGAAACTTACTTAATTTACATACTATATCAACTTTATATCAAACTAAATGGTGTTTAATTTTATGCTGCCATTAAAAATGTCTGGTCTGCTGCCATTTCTGCAGAACTTTGTAGGACGAAATATCATTGCTATAAAATTATTACTATGGATATTTTTCCCCTGATAATCTGGGAGCCATAAATACATGTAATAGGCATTAATTTACATATATTTTGGTCATTCTTACTCTAATGAAACATTTATGCTTTTGGTGAAACCTTAAAAGATAATTCATTCCTTTCAGACATGCTAAGTGGCTTTTAGACAAATAGATAGATGAATCAGAAGATCTAAGTGGGTTGATAAATTTAAGATAGATAGATACTGTAGATAGATAGATAGATAGATAGATAGATAGATAGATAGATAGATAGATAGATAGATAGATAGACAGATAAACTGTTCTGTCTCCCCAGTCTAAGCATTGAAAATGTGAAATTTAACTTTACATAATCCTGTGTGTTTGAAAAATATATGTGCTCCTGTCTCTGTGATTTCTAAAACAAATGCCGTATATACCGGATTTCAGAGTGCCTCTCAGCGCTCATGTGACCGGCCAGCTCTCTCCTCTTCCTGCCTGACAGTTGCAGCAGGCGGGGCTGAGATTCCCCCATTGACGTCAGTGAGGACGAGAGGAGTAGAGAGTCGGCTAGGTCACGTGAGCGCTGAGAGGCGCTCTGAAATCCGGTATATACAGCATTTTTTTTATAAATCACAGAGACAGGAGCACATATATTTAGCAAACACACAGGATTATGTAAGATTTTAAATGTTATTTTAGCAGCAGAAGGGGAGGGGTGGGCACTTGACACAGAACAGACAGGCAGGGAGGGAGGGGGAAGAGAAGACAGAGAAGAGACAGGAGAGCTGCGGGATGATGGAGGCACGTAAACTGACCACAGTGTCAGGGCTCAGCAGCCATGATATACTGTGGTCAATTTACAGAGGGGTGGGCAGAACCAGGCAGGATCAGCCAGGTATTTCAGGTGATACAGGGGGCCAAATTACACAGCACAAGCACTGAGCAGTATAACACGCTTTAAAGGAACAGGATCTTCTTTTTTTAGGGTAACAAATGCTTTAAATTGTTTCCAAGAGAGCAATAACTTACAATCTTAGCAGAAGTAGCATACAGTGACATGATCCAAATGACACCTTGGGGATCATAGAAAGCTTTAATCCAAACTTGTTCAGATCTTCACATATAGGCAGAATATCCACATAGATCAAAAGACAACAATATGACCAGTTCCAGCAGTTTACATGTTGTAGGAACGGAGACTAAAGCAAACTGGAGGAGAATTGAACCAACTATACAGAGCACCCCCTAACTACAGAGTGAAATAGGGACAAAATGAATAATGGCTAGAAACAAAAAATGCAAGTGTAACATGATATACAGTCAGGTCCATAAATATTGGGAAATCAACACAATTCTAATCTTTTTGGCTCTATACACCACCACAATGCATTTGAAATGAAACAAACATGATGTGCTTTAACTGCAGACGTTCAGCTTTAATTTGAGGGTATTTACATCCAAATCAGGTGAACAGTGTAGGAATTACAACCATTTGTTTATGTGCCTCCCACTTTTTAAGGGACCAAACGTAATGGGACAATTTGCTGCTCAGCTGTTCCATGGCCAGGTGTGTGGTATTCCCTAATTATCCCATTTACAAGAAGCAGATAAAAGGTCCAGAGTTCATTTCAAGTGTGCTATTTGCATTTGGAATCTGTTGCTGTCAACTCTCAATATGAGATCCAAAGAGCTGTCCTTGAGACCTGGAAAATAGACGAAGAACATTTACCCTATTAATCCCTTATGGTGTGTGGACCGGTACCTTGTCGACTCGTCGTTTAACAGGGTAATGCAAACCAGGGAATTTTTCACCCTCCGTGTATTTGTTTACCAACATTAAGGATGTGACAAGTGGACTAAACCTACATTTATGGGAGTTTAATTTCGACTTGCAGACGTCAATTTCGTGTAGTACAAACAAAGTAAAGTTTACGTAACACCACCACATATCTCGGTTTTTCTAATCTTAACACAACTAAAGGGTTATAAATACCTGGACTGACATATAGTACAATGTGAACGTAAAAAACAAAGATCGGT
>BLSH010450171.1:347265-387199 GCA_018402905.1 Glandirana rugosa | reverse complement strand
GCCCACTGCCTTCTGTGGGCACGATACATTGATGATGTATTCATGCTCTGGAGGGGCACTCCGGACCAACTAATACAGTTCATTGATGAACTTAATGCCAATGATCGTAATATCCGTCTAACCTTTACTTACCATCATGAGACCCTCCCGTTCCTCGATATTAGGGTGAGTGTATCTGGTGGGAAGCTAGAAACTCAAACCTATAGGAAGAGTACGGCGGCCAATACCCTACTCCAGGCACATAGCCATCACCCTCCAGCCTTGATAAGGGGAATACCTGTAGGACAGTTCATGCGTATCCGCAGAAACTGCTCATCTCCAGCACAGTTCCAGAAGGAAGCTAAGGAGATGTACGGGCGCTTTCGGGATAGGGGGTACTCCCATCAAAACTTACGCAGGGCTAAAAGTAGGGCGACAAAATGTGAAAGATCTTCATTGTTGGTCACAGCAAAAACTTCACCTTTGGAGACCACATCCCAGACCCCCCATATCAGGATGATAACCAGATATGGGGCACAGTGGGAACAAGTCCGCCAAACGATGTCCAAACACTGGCATTTACTCACCAGAGTACCCATACTAAATGAGATTGTAGGACCTCGCCCCCTACTGGTGGCCAAAAGAGCTAGAAATCTGAGGGACGCACTGGTCCACTCAGAATATCAAAGAACTGGGAGCAGTAACTGGCTCACCGATCGCTTTAGACCCCAAGGCATGTTTAAATGTGGCAGGTGTAGTATCTGCCCGTTAGTGGACAAAACTGTAGTCTTCTCTGGGGCTTGCAATGGGAGGAATTTTAAAATTAAGCAGTTCATTAATTGCTCGACCCCCAGGGTAGTCTACATGATAACCTGCCCTTGTCAAAAGTCTTATATAGGGAAAACTAAGAGACCCTTAAAGGTGAGGATCGGAGAACATGTGAGCAGTATTAGGAACTATAGAGAAGGTGATGAAAAACCTCTAGCAATACATTTTCATCGTTATCATCAGGGTAATCCATCCTTAATGAAGGTGAAAGGAATTTATGCTTTACAGCTCCCGGCTAGAAGGGGAGATTTTGACACCGTCCTTCTCCAGAAGGAAAAAATGTGGATTTTTCTTCTGGATTCTATGGAGCCACACGGCCTGAACACAGAGTGCAGTTTCTCTGTGTTTCTGTGAGTCGTGACGGTTACTGCCTAACCAGTGTGTCTCTCTCTATTAAGCTTACTATTATTATTATCATTATTTTGTTTATCGTTTTCCACTGTCTTGTTCATTGGCTGTGAAAAGACTCTTTTACAGGAAGGGCGGAGGAGACTTTAACTTCCATCCTTAATCTTAGTTTGGTCTGCCGCCCGTCAATCCACCAGTGGTACACTGGGGTGACGAGCGATTTGTCGTCTGCAATGTGAATCACATTTATAACATAGTAATAATTTGCATTTGAGATGTGTGTGAATGAAGGTGAACGTAGAGAGGAATGCGATAAATTTGCCATCTAGTGGATAACTAGGAACATGACACCACCAAGGGACTATTTAACCCAGGCCACTTCCGCTCCTCCTCTAGCTCCGAGGAAGTCTGCTATTGGTCAGACGAAACGCGTCAGCATCGCGTCACCTGGCGTCTCCCATGACGCATCTGAACCCGCCCTTCACCCTGGAGAAGCCTCCCACCCGCTCCGTACATGCTGCCTGAATCAGCTGGAGCTGAGGAGGATCTGTCACGCTGCAAACGCCATTCCCACCAACCTTGGCAGTAAACTGGGACTTATGATCTTTGAAAGTCCTGTTTTTCCATCGGTGCCGTTTCCAGAGTCTGGTGAGAGTATCTACATTAAGTGTCAGTATCATCGCCGCTATTACAGCCTATTTGGCGCTTCTAGCTGTTCCAATCAGCGTTCCTATATAGCCTTGGGACTGATCAGCTCCACTATGATGGTCTAATCACTGCACTTTATTTACCCTCACTGGGACTTCCATTTCCATCATACACTACGTATTTAGCTATATGCTACCATTCACTGGGAAGTCCATTGGAAAACGTTGACCGAATTGAGATGTTATCATAGACTGCCTTACCATCATTATTATTTACTTGGGTTATCACGTTGCACTGCCTGACGTGACAGGATCTTCTCCCCTTACCCCTGACCCTGAGCATCCCCACACCTTGTCCCTATGACCTGACTAGTCATCCCTGTCACGGTCTTGGAATTGCATAGTGGATGTATGAATGCGGCAATCAGGATGGGTGTGTTGTGTATGGGTGTACTGATGCGTCTTGATTTATGACAACGTTGTCTTTTTTAAATAATTTTTCCAACTTCAGTGGTTATGTATTTATAATTCTATAATTAAAGTTACTTTTTATCACATTTGGTTTCCTATGGTGGTGCACTTGTGGTCTCTAAATCACTTCGTTTTTGTCAGTTAGTAAGCATTGTCACCCTAAGCCAATAGGTAAAGAAGCCCAAAAAAAAGAAAACAAATGCAGCCACCACATCTAAGGAGAAGTAAGCTGCAATAAATGTAGTTTTTGTTCTTTATAAATTGCAGATTTTAGATACACTCTAAAGGGGTAAAACTGATATTAGAACTGCATCTATGATATATACTGGTCACATTAATGGCTGATATTCTAACGGATTTATTTGGCAAGTGTACTATGATAAAGCCAGTAAAAACATGAATTTCCCTCTAATGAATCTTGAACAAATATCAAAAACAGGTTTGAAAATGTCAGACAAATCCGCTTTTAACCTTTCAGTGATGTTTTAGTGACTACGAAGAAATTCATTGCTTTGATCTTCTGCTGTAACAAAATAGAATAAGGGGAAAAAAAAGAACAGACCAAAAGAAACAAACATAAAACCGCAAGCAAACAGACATCAATATTGTTTGCACAAAACCAAAATAAAACATATAAAGCAATAAAGCACTGCTGTAAATATAAGCTTGGTCCACGCTGATGTGCATTTGTACATTTTGAAGGCAGTACAAAGAAAATGACAAACAAGTTTGTTACAAAGACTTTAAAGCTGATAAATACCAATGGCGCATATTTCTGATTGGGAGTTATTGGGGCAATGCTATTGGTTCTGCATGATTATTGGAGGATAAGGCCTCATGAACACTCAGCTCTTCTAAACGCCTTTTCTCCTGGCAGTAAATGCCATGTTCTGCCCATGCATGTATGCGCATTCACGAGCCTTTTTGCACACTTGGTGTCAATGTATTCTATTGGCCAGAATATTAATTTAATTCATAAACACACAAACGTGTGAATGCGCCTAAAAACATTTACGGTTAACACGCTCTCATGCACGTTTTTGAATATTAGCGCTTTTTTGCGCTGGTGAATGCACTATTAATGTTTTTGTTTCAGCCTGTAAACTTTCCTCTTCTTAAGCACCTTTGGGTGCATTGACACACAGGGGTTGATTTACTAAAACTGGAGAGTGCAAAATCTGGTGCAGCTGTGCATGGTAGCCAATCAACTTCTAACTTCAGCTTGTTAAAAAAAAACGGGAAGCTGATTGGTTTTCTATGCAGAGCTGCACCAGATTTTTCACTTTCCAGTTTTAGTAAATCAACCCCATTGGTTAACATACAGGTACATTTACACACACGAAAAATGTCAAACGTCTGTAAAAGCGTTGTCTTTTCTGTCCAGCATTCATGAGGCCTAATACTTATGTAGGAAGGCGCTGGCAACCTTATCTGCAGTATCAGAAGACACTCTGCAACATTGCCAGCAGGGTGATTACCTCCAGGAAGTAAAACATACAGGGAATTGTAGTGCCAGGCTCAAGTGACACATTCTTTTGAACTGCTGGAGAACTACAACTACCAGGCTGCTGGAAGTAAAGAACAGGCTGCTGGGAGAGAATATAAAAAGGCTTGTCTAGGCCTAGATCTCGCTCTTTGGACCCCGGCCTGGATCTGCCAGCAGGAACTCTGTGTCTGTGTTGTGGCTGAGTTGCAGCCTGCACAAGGAGAGTTACCAAGCGACATTCTGAGGGACATCTGCGGACAGCATCACCCTCCTATCTTGTAGAGGTCTGGAGCAGGCATGTACTGGCCATTGGGAGTACTGGGAGTTCCCCGATGGGCCGATGGCTCAGTGGGCCAGGCTTGGCGCTCACAGGGGCCTCGCGGACGCTTAATTTGCCTATTTTCTCAACTGGTTTCCCAGTCGTTCTGTGGTGAATTCCCCCAGAGGTCCGCGGCGATCCACCCGACAGCTGATGCCTGACGGGTAGATCGAGATTCAACCAGCATGCAGAGTTGCACAGAAAGCGTCTGTAATAACTTCTCTCTCATGTCACGCTGCTCCCTGGCGGCCCCACCTCTCTTCTCGTCCATCCTAATTTGCTTGTGAAATCACCTGGGATGGACGAGAAGAGAGGAGGGGCCGGCAGGGAACAGCGCAACATGAGAGTGCTACTCTGCATTTTAAGAAAACAGCTAGTAAACACTGTGCCCCATGTGCCCTGATGTGCCCCGTGCCCTGATGTACCATGTGCCCTGATGTGCCATGTGCCCTGTGAACTGATGTGCCATGTGCCCTGTGCCCTGATGTGCCATGTGTCCTCATGTGCCATGTGCCCTGATGTGCCATGTGCACTTGCCCTGATGTGCCATGTGCCCTGATGTGTCATATGCCCTGTTCCCTGATGTGCCATGTACCCTGATGTGTCATGTGACCTGATGTGCCATGTGCCCTGTGTTCTGATGTGCCATGTGCCCTGATGTGCTGTGCCCCTATGTGCTGTGGCCTGATATACTGTGCCCTGATGTCCTGTGCCCTGTGCCATGTGCCCTGATGTCCTGTGCCCTGATGTGCTCTGCCCTAATGCCCTGATGTGCTGTGCCCTGATGTGTCCTGTGCCCTGATGTCCTGTGCCCTGATGTGCCCTGTGCCCTGATGTCCTCTGCCCTGATGTGCTATACCCTGATGTGCTGTGTCCTGATGTCCTGTGCCCTGATGTGCTGTGTCTTGTACCCTGATATGCCATGTGCCCTGATGTACTGTGCTCTGATGTGCTGTGTCCTGTACCCTGATGTGCTGTGCCCTGTACCCTGATGTGCTGTCCCCTGATGTGCCTTTTACCCTGATGTGCTGCCCTATACCCTGATGTGCTATACTCTAATGTGCCCTGTGCCCTGATGTCCTGTGCCCTGATGTCCTCTGCCCTGATGTGCTATACCCTGATGTGCTGTGTCCTGATGTCCTGTGCCCTGATGTGCTGTGTCTTGTACCCTGATATGCCATGTACCCTGATGTGCTGCCCTATACCCTGATGTGCTATACTCTAATGTGCTCTGTGCCCTGATGTGCTGTGCTTTGTACCCTGATGTGCTGTGCCCTAATGTGCGCTGTGCCCTGATTTGCTGTGCCCTGGGCCAGTCTGGATGAAGTCTAGGGCCAAATTTTTGTTTCAGTCCAGCCCTGGTCTGAAGGCTGTTCCTGCTCCTCCCACACTACCTGCACTTCAGATCCGGGTGGGTCACAGCACGGTGTGACGGAGGCTGGACGCCATTCCCTGTGCCAGGACCCTGGAGGGAGATCCTGAAAAGCAATCACCGCCTTCATCGCTACCAGCAACTTCAGTAAGTCGGTGAGCGGGCACCTGCCCATTTAAATCCATAGACACTGTATACAAACACAATTGTCTTTGTCCACATCTTTGGTACTTGTAGTGCCACAGGGTGCAAGTTTATTGAAGCCCATAGACACTGTATACAGGCACCTGTGCTTTTTCTCACATCTTTAGCATTTGTAGTCCTACAGGATACAACACCAGTAAACAAGCAAACACAGTGATCACTTGTGTTTAGATTATACAGGAAAAGTCTGCATTCTCTATTGATAACCACATACCCCCTAACTTTGCTCTGCTCTACCATCCAGGATTGTTTCACCTACCATTCTTTGAGTGCTAGCTGAAGATCTGCCAGATTGCACAGAGTTACCTTTAACCCCTTTTATTCTTTTCTCAATCTTCACTAGTGACTAGTGTTGTTTAACTTAAGGGATCTGCTTTCAGTTAAGTAGAACTTAAGTGGGATCACATTCTGTTTTGCAGGCGGAATCGCCGCAATTCTGCCCGCGATTCGGAAATGCCGCAAATCGCGGGACGCCCTTGCGATCTCCGCTATTTTGAATGTCACCAAATCGCAGCAAAAACGTGCAAACAAAATTGTGGGCTGCCCGACACCCAAAAGAGGTTCTTGTACTTTTTTTGGGCATCGGGCGGCCCGCAACTCTGTTTGCATGTTTTTAATGTGATTTTATGGCGATTCGGCGGGCAATAGTGCAGGAAAATCGTGCCGCAATTTTGTGCCATTCAAAATAGCAGGGATCGCAAGCACGTCCCGCAATTTGTAGCATTTCCAAATTGCGCTGATTCCGCCCACAAAACGAAACGCCATATTGTGAATGGAGCCTAAAGTAGCCAGCTGAATTATAAATACACCAGTTTGCATAATTGCACTGGCTACTAGTAATTTGTCACTTAAAATAAAAACATACCTTATGATCTGCCACAGTTTGTGTTCTTCCTACTGCTGTGTTTGCCCCGTACTGCCTATTAGGTGTGCCAGAGGGGTTGGGACCATTTTTGGGGTTGAGGCAAAATACGGAACCAAACAAACTTAAGCGGCTCCTACGGGGGTAGCGCTACACTTACTATTGACATAAAAAAATTGATCCCTGTTGATCCTGCTATGAAGGTCCTTATTCAGGAGAGAAGGAGACTTATGATGAAGGACTAAGGGAATATAAACAGAAAGAATGGTGAATAGGTATATTCAAGCATTTATATCATTGGTATGTAATATACAGGCAGATAAAAAAATAATTTTTGAATAAGAGAACCAGGAGGAACTTCAACACAAATGACTTGTATGGATGTAGTATTTTTGCCAAATTCCTTTGTGTTTTTTTTTGGGAATTCTGTAGTCTGCAGTGGTCTGTAGTCAATTGTTACTCAACAGGAGTGATCCCCCAAGCATAGAGTGTATTATCTCTACCACATGTTGTTTGAGCTTGAGCCAGTAGGTGTGCTAGAGAATTACCATTCTGTGTTATGGGTGTTTGAGCCTAGCTAATACGTTGGCCTGTGAAACCTACTGAAGCATTCTAGAAGAACTGTCCAGTATGTGGGACACTTCCTGTTCTGCATCTTCCTTCCTGGGCTTTTTTCCTGTGAACGTGTCACCTTAAAGTGGTTGTCAACCCGTGACAACCACTTTAACCTACAGGTAAGCCTATAATAAGGTTTACCTTTAGGTTCCCTGCATATATCCCAAACCTGCACGGTTTAGGAGATATACAATGTACTGCGATGTGCCCACATCATCGGGCACATGCGCAGTGAAGACACGGCCTTCGTGCCGTCTCTTCACTGTGATCGTGCTGTGACTGGCCGCTCCCTCGTGCATGCGCGGGAGTGACGTTATGCAACTCCGACCAGTCACAGAGCTGGAGATCGCAGCCCCGGGAAGGAAGATGGGCAGAAGATGGACGCGCCCTGGAGCGGGGCTTCCAATGCAGGTAAGTGGCACATAATGTATGTGCAGTGCATACTAGCCCATTATGCTTTTACTTTGCAGGGTAACACTTTCTCTTTAAAAGTCTGTCTCTCCTGGGCCTCAGGCCTAGCCATAGAAAGAAGAAGAGATCTCCCCTCTTAGGAATAACCCCTGAGGCTTGTGGTTGCTGGGGACAAAAGTGTAAAAGTGGCCGTACACTAGGAGAATTTCTCTAGAAAATTTTCTAGTGGTCACTTGAGACAAATTGATGCTTGTTTTTGATTGTATTGGTGATAAAATTCAAAGGAACAGGATGAAAAATGTTCAATGAACACTCAAATTTCTAACAGTGAATATGGTTTTTATTCATGAAAGCCTCTAAAATCAAATGTTAAAAGCTAACTTTTTTAAATGTATTTTTAAGCAACATTTGGCAAGTCTAAGAACGTGCTGATGAAAATTTTCAAACAAGTGTTCTTATGAACGTTCATTCAAAAATCTACTATCATATGGCAAGCTTAACCACTTGCCAACTGCCTCGAGTAGAAGACGGCAGCAAAGTGGCTCCGCTGCGCGAATCGCCGTCTTATTCACGCAGCCACAGTTTGCAGGCCTCGCTCTCGTGCCCACCGCGTGCTGTGTGAGTGCGCCCGCAGGTCGGGCGGACTTGATGTCCACCGGCGACCCGCGATCGCCTAATACAGAGGAAGAATGGGCAACCTCTGAGGTAAACACGGTTCACCATTCTGTCAGGGGACATGACAGTGACCTACTGATCCCTGTAATCGGGATCAGTTAGATCTGTCATGTCCCTGCCAGCCCAGCTCCCACACAGTTATAACACAGTAAGGAAACACATTTAACCCCTTGATCACCCCCTTAGTGCTAACCCCTTCCCTGACAGTGACATTTATACAGTAATCAGTGGCTAGTTTTAGCTCTGATCGCTGTATAGATGTCAATGGTCCCAAAAAAGTGTCAAAAGTGTCCGATCTGTCCGCCACAATATCACAGTCCTGATAAAAATCGCAGATCGCCGCCATTACCAGTAAAGAAAAAATAATAACAAAAACGCTATAAATCAATTCTCATAGTCTGTAAACGCGATAACTTTTGCCCAAATCAATAAACGCTTTTTGCAATTTTATTTACCAAAAATATGTAGAAGAATACATTTTGGCCTAAACTGATGAATACATTTTTTTATATATATTTATTTGGATATGTATTATAGCAAAAAGTAAAAAAATTGCCTTTTTTCAAAATTGTCGCTCCTTTTTGTTTAGAAGGCAAAAAAAAACAAAAAAAACGCAGAGGTGATCAAATATCACCAAAAGAAAGCTCTATTTGTGGGAAAAAAAGGACATCAATTTTGTCTGGGTACAACGTCGCCCGACTGCGCAATTGTCAATTAAATTGACGCAGTGCTGATGCGCAAAAAGTGCTCTGGTCAGGAAGGGGGCAAATCCTTCCAGGGCTGTAGTGATTAGTGCCTAGAGGCAGCAATGTGCAACTGCCTTGTAATGCTTACCCCTGAAGGACGCACGTTTTCTCAGGTTCCCAGAGCTCATGATTCTGAACGCAGCACCATGCTCTCTGACACACTCGGGGTTAAGAGGGGATATTGATATATGAAGCAACAAGAGTAATGAAAATGGCAACAACACCTCAAACAAATATATGAAATAGTAGCAAATAGGGTATACAGTTGGTAAACAAATATATATATACATATATGTAAATATATACAATGGGAAAGTAATTATTTGATCCCCTGCAGATTTTGTAAGTTTGCCCACTGACAAAGAAATGAAGGGTCTATAGTTTTTTTCATAGGTGTATTTTAAATGGTAGAGACAGAATATCAACCACAAATCCAGAAAAAAAAAAACACATGGTACAAATGTTATAAATTGAGTTGCAGTTCAGTGAGTAAAATAAGTATTTGATCACCAAGCAAAACATGACTTAGTACTTGGTGGAGAAACCCTTGTTGGCAAGGGTTAAGGCATTTCTTGTAGTTGGTGACCAGGTTTGCATACATCTCAGGAGGGATTTTGGTCCACTCTTCTTTACAGATCTTCGCTAAATCCTTATACTTTATTCACACCATGGTGTTCTGGATCATGGACGGAATTGCCATGATTCTGCACGTGATTTCTGGAATTGCCGCAAATCGCGGGATGCGCTTGTGATCCCCATTACTTTCAATGGTTCCCCAATCGTGCCGCAATTTTGCCACGAATGTCACCCAATGAATTGCGATAAAATTGCACAAGCAGAATTGTGGGATGCCTGTCGCCCACAAGAAGTTCCTTTTGGGCAACAGGCATCCCGCAATTTTGTTTGCGCAATTTTACTGTAATTCGTCAGGCGACAATCGCAGAAAAATTGCAACATGATTGGAGTGCTATTGAAATGAACAGGGATTGCAAGTGCGTTCTGCGATTTGCGGCGATTCAGAATCCAGAACCCTATGGTGTGAATGGAGCCTTAAAGTTTCTTGGTTGTCGCTTGGCAACTCGAAGTTTCAGCTCCCTTCTCCAAAAATTTTCTATAGGATTGAGCTGATGGTCTTGTAGCTCATTCCAGCCTTGTGCAGGTCTACAATTCTGTCCCCGACGTCCTTTGACAGCTTTTTGCCCATGATGGGGACATTTGAATGGAAGAAAGAGATTCTGTGGACAGGTGTCTTTTATACACATAACGAGTTGTCATTAGGAGCATCATCTTAAATTGACAGGACTAATCTGTGTACCACATGAGTACCTACTGTAGCCAGTATGTGGGAGCCAAAATTATTGTTGGTTGGTAGGAGATCAAATACTTATTTTACTCTTTTTTTCTGGATTTTTGGTTGATATTTGTCTCTATCATTTAAAATACACCTGTGATAAAAATTATACACCCTTTATTTCTTTGTAAGTGGGCAAACTTACAAAATCTGCAGGGGATCAAATACTTATTTCCCCCCAATGTATACAGTTGCAAACAGGATATACCATTGATATACCAATGTTCAAGATGATAACCCTTAAGCTCTATACTGGGGATGGTTCTGCCTAAGAGTAAATATGTTGCAATAACAATCTTTAAGTCTGTATTGAACCCTGTCCCTGCTGGTGAGCACGTTGGGGCCCAGATCCAGCACTGGAGCATGCAAGATAAGTTCCTTCTAAGCTGGGTATAGGTGCCTGCACTGTGTACCAGAGGCCTCTCATCAACTCCTGGGGTGACAGCTGGTCTCCCTCTGTTCTCATTCAGACGCTTATCAAGGTCAGGTGAAAACCCCAGGCAGTGACAGTAAAATTCTCCATATTGGTCAGATAACAGCACCAGTCAGCATCAGTGGCATTCTCATGTACCTGGAGATGTCCGCTGCTTCATTTCTCTGCGTCCCTGATGCAGTCACAAAACATTTTGCCTATCTCCCACCACCTCTGCCTGAGCCCGGGAACAGTTCTTCCTTTTTTCCTCTCCACAGAGCTCTGATGATCCTGGGGTATGTAGTTCCTTGTCCATTTTGAAAACATAGGCTCAGTCTGTTTGAGAACTACATCTCCCACAAGTGACAGTTGCATTCAGCAGGCTCTGTCCTTCCCACAATACACAGCAGCTCAATTTTATCTTCTTATCAATGATCCTGAGTGGTGGGCAGGACTTTTCACCAGCTATTTCTATGGTTACATACATTCCTGCACAGCTTGAGAGGTGGAGAGAAAGTACAAGGCAGCAGCAGTGATAGTAACCCAGTCCCTGCTGCCAGACAGAACAGCGCTGTGGACCAGGGGCCACAGACATGTAGGGAGTGACTGGTTGAGTGGGAAGTTATACATGGGAACCTTTCCAAGCTGTTCTGCACTGGAAGATAAAGATTGCAATACCAGTAGAACCCCAACTGCCATGGAGCCAGAGGAATTGGGCCAGCACAGTCTTGGAATAGAAAGTAACCATGAGTGACTTTGAGGAAGATCTAAAAGAGATTAAGGCCTAGTCTATTGTTTTGAGGTTTAGTGCATTTTCAGTATATCCTGATCCAGACCTCATCTTCCTTTTCATATTGCCATATGCAATAAACTTGATTTCTATTTTTAATCAGATAATGTGGTCTAGAGAAGAAATCAGAGACACCACATCCCTAAATCAAATACATAGAAAAAATAACCAAAACATTTGATGTTTTAGGTGCCAACCAACAAAAACAATATACCAATGTAGATAAAAAATGTATTCACATATTTTCATAAAAATAACATGACAGACTACAAAAAACAATATTAAAAATATGCAGATATGGTTGGTATGATTCAGTGATCATATAATACTTTCAATTGCATCAATAAGAATGTTTGGTGTAGTCATCGCTCAATAGGTTTCGCCTTGTAAGTGGCTTCATCAGGAGAACAAGCACTACAACACGTAAACTATAAGTATCATATGTACAACCCTCAAAACATAGAACTGCAAGGATCTGAAGATAACCCTATTAAAACAAGTGCCCCATGAGTCCAAGGGGGTATTTTGAGGCCACAGGAGGAATACAGGGAAAACACCCGAAAAAAGGCTCTTTTAACAGGGCTTTGTAATGCGTGCATATAGAGTCCCCTCGAGCCAACCAGATCGATATACCCATGGAGAGGTTAAAGCATTTGCTACCCCAACATTTCCTATTCCTGATATAAGCCTGCTGTACCATGTACTTGTATGAGAGAGTATCCTGTTCTCTTTGTATTTCCTCCTTTATGTGAAATCCCTGTCCCTGTCAGTCCCTCTGGGTATTTATAATGTTTTTATATATCTATACACAAATGATTTGCCTTTCATCTCTATTTTGAACTGAATGGGATGTTTTACAAGCTGATCATCTACAATCACTTTAAATCTTGCCAATTGAGGTAAGGCGGGGGGTCGGCAACCCGCCAATCGCAGGCTACATAATGACCACGGACAGTTGACAGGTAGGCCACAAACAGGTCTGCACCGCCAATCCCCACCTTCTATTTGTAGGTTCCGGAATAGTTCTCTCTCTGCCACCAGCCGCACCTTCGGTTCTTCTCAACCAATCACCAGCTTGTTAATATGAAAAGTCACTCGGCCAGTTCCCGCCCCATGTCCAGAAATATGCTTCTTCTTGATCTCCACTGTGTGCAGAGGTGGGATGCAATGAAACTATGCTATGGGAGGGTAGGGGTCCAGAGGTCACTGCTAAAGGGGAAGAAGAGGACACTACTGTGTGTGTGTGGGGGGTGATGTAAAGGGGGCAGCTGATACTGCTATGGGCAGGGCCACCCCCCTAGCAGTGTCCTCTGCCGCCCTTCACATCACCCCCTCCAACTCTGCATTCTGAGCGCAGCGCACTCCTGATCCCTGCATTCTGAGGGTAACGCACTCCCAAACCCTACCTTCTGAGAGTAACGCACTCCTGATCCCTTCATTCTGAGCATAGAGCACTCCTGATCCCTGCATTCTGAGGGTAACACACTCCCAAACCCTACCTTCTGAGAGTAACGCACTCCTGATCCCTTCATTCTGAGCATAGAGCACTCCTGATCCCTGCATTCTGAGTATAACGCACTTCTGTACCCTGCATTCTGAGCATAAGGCACTCATGAACCCTGCACTCTCTTGTAATACTTATTTTATTTTTGTGTTCACAAACACACTGCGTTTGCGATCTAGGTTTGGGGTTAACAATGTATTATCACCCACCGTAGATCACAAAGGCGCTGCATTTTGAACACAGTGCAGAAAACACACATGAAACATGCCTTTCTGGCACTGCGTTCTGGTGTGAACTGACCCTAACAGGACACTGTGCCCCGTGATCTTTGACTTCATCAGTGTTGTTTAGGTAGATCTCCATCTCTCTAAGGTTGCATACCCCTGAAAAGGAATGTCAAGCATCAAGGACTAGCAAGTAATTGTCACCCATCATTTTGTACATCAAGAGCAAAAAAAACACATCTGTGATAAATGTTTCTAGGGCTTTATTGTTAGGTAAATAGGACATTGCTAATGTAGCTGTTTGGGAGTGGATGATCAATATACATGTTTAACTACTGAAGATTAGTACAAATAGTTCTACAGAACTGTTAGTATATATTTTACTGAGAAAGGTATAAGGCAAGAACATACACTAGTGAATCAAATTAGATTGAGTGTCACAGCCTCATAGGAGTAACACTGTGTTGTAGACAAATTTTATATCCTGTTACAGACTCTAAATGGTAGAGATTTGTTTTCCCTAAAGCAGACAAGGGAAAACAACTATTCATTTATTTCTATTGAATTTTGTGTCAAGTGCTTTTCAAATTTTGCCTACACAAACCTTTTAGAGTGACTCTTGAGCAAGCCTAAAAATTGTATAAGATGAATATGTGGCCAGGCTATAGACAGTCTTTACATATTATTAACATCGAGAGGTAAGTAGGCGTTAAGACAGCCCTCACTGACCTCGGTAGTTGTAGGCATAAGTGAGCAATTCATTCTCCAATTTCAGAAAAGAAGAGCATAAAGCAACATTTCTGGGAGTGTCAATTTCCTTGGCAAGAAGAAACATCGCTCCTGGGAATGTTGGTTCCTCTACAGACTTCGAGAAGATCATTTTTTAGGATTGGGACCACATTCAGGAGAGGTAAATACATACATTTAAGGGAAGTTAATAAGACTGGAGCAGACAGAATCTGGAGCAGCTAGAATAGTAATTAATTCGTTTTTAGCTTTTATTTTTAAAGCTTATCTGAACAAGCTAAAGCTAAAAACTAAAAGCTAATTGGTTACTTTGCACAGCTGCTCCAGAGTCTGATTGCTCCAGTTTTTGTAACCCCCCCCTCCCCCCATTCTTCTTTTACAGTGATGGATCACACTTATTTTTTTTCATAGTGATATGATTTTTTTAAGACATTACTTTCAGCAGCTCAGCTCTACCTCCCAGCATTAAGCCAGCAGCCTTCCAGTCTTCTGATCCCTAATGTGAACACAGCTCAAGAGCTCTGCGCATGGGGAGCAGGGGAAGATTTAGATGCTTACAGAGCCAAGCTGAATGGTTTAAGTGCTTCTCTATGAAGACTGAATGCTCCACAGTGATGTCAGCTACAGAGGTAAGTGAGGGCTTGCTTTAAAACCCTTACTGCTTGATAAGAACATGCTTGACTATCCATAGCTTGACTACAGGTTAATGTTCTACTCTCCAGGAGCACATTCTCAACTTCCATTTAGTCCTTCAACACTCTGTTCAGCCATTTGAGAGTGAACAATGTCCTGCTAATGGGGCTGATGACTCTCCTTGAAGAACTGAACCAGTCACCAAATGCAGTGAAGCAGAAAGTGAGTCACATGCTCTTCTATAGTCAGCATGCCTGCTATTTTCCTCACTTCTGGCAGCTGAAGCAAGCAATGGGAAGGTGATTATATGGTGCTGGGGAATGGATTATTAAAACAAACTGTTTCTTTGCCCTGTATGAGCAAAGCATTGGTCTTAATTAAGTAACAGCACCTTGTAGTACCTGCAATTATCTGTCTTTAAATGAATAATCATATCATTGTGGAGTCCTCTTGGACCTGAGGCCCAGTCTGTACACAGAACTCTACCATCTCCTCAATTTGAGAGCGAGCCTGTACTAAACTATCTAATACCAGAGCCCCACATAGCAGTAAGTTCCAACACCTTGTGGTACCTTGTGTAACACTGTGCAATGTTACTGTTATGTAGAATAGTATTTGGCCACAAGATGGCAGTGCAACGTAACTTAGTTATCACACAGCCTTATAGGAATGCTGGGACTTGTATTCTGTAAGCAGGATTCTTCCACTCAGATTTGTTTTGAACTGAAATACACAGCCCAGAGAGCTGTTGAGAGAGCGGGAGCATTTAAAAAGCAGGAATCCTGGTGACACAGGGGTACATGGGAGACACGGTGTTAGAGACTGGACAAGAGAGAGTGGAGTGGATCCATGTAGGCCCATACCAAATCAGGCCAGGCCTGGAGAGGCACAAGACCACAGAGCACTGAGCAACCTGAGGAGCCAGGCTAATTGTCATCTGCACAGCCACAGCCGCGAAGGACAAAGGGCCCCCCTCAGCAGGAAGGTCATCGCTACACCCAGCTGCACTAACAGACTAGGTGAGATGGTTCAGGGCAGTCACCCACACAGGTCTACACTTGCAAGTACTGACGCTACAGCCCATCTAGTGCTGCATCTTATCAAATTTAACTGTCTAACCAACCCTGTCTGCAGGATACCAATGGAGGCAAGGAAGACGCCGCTCCATGTGAGTGGATCCAGGTGAAGTTAAATGAAAATAATGAGGACTCCTCCTGCGGCTGCCGTGGAATAGATTTACGGAAAAGAATGGCTGCACACCAGAATACTAAAAGTCCTTTTATTGAATCCTCCTGTAAAGTGCAAAAGACAGACACCACAGTATGGTAGCAAGTGAATCAGATAGATACGTTTCATACAGTTACATTGTGCTTATTCATATGCACAATGTAACTGTGTGAAACACGTCTACCTGATTCACTAGCAACCATGCTGTAGTGTCTACCTTTTGCACTTTATGGGGATATTCAATAAAAGGACTTTCGGTATTCTGGTGTGCAGCCATTCTTTTCCTCATATGCAGGATACCAAAAACAAGTCTTTTACTATTCCTGCCAGGCAGGAATCCTGAGCTTACTTCATCCCAGGTTCCAACTATCCAAGGAAGAGATCAGCTTTTCAAGGTCAGCTCCCCAGTTCAATGGGCATACTTCTAGTAAATCATATTCCCCATCTCATCCTTTTCTGCTGAAGCAATCTTTGTTCCTTTCCAGTTGTCCTTAAAGAGACCCTTCACCCCCCCCCCCCTCACAGGCCTATTAAGGAGAACTCTGTTGGCTACTTTACCCTACCTTGGGTAACTCTGTGTCTTCTCAAAGAGACTTCCCCTTTATTGTGCACCACCGTATGGGGCCCAACTAGTTGGCAGAAGATCTGTTTCATACTCACAGGACTTTATGGGGTATATTTTGGGACCCTGTCTCTTCTCACTAAGAGCAGCAAGTGAGCTAGTCTGTACCTCATTTTTTCCTTTCCCTCTTTACTCACTGGGGTGAAGTCTCGTGGTTTGGGAGCTAACGTTTAATCCTTTAGTCCTACGGTGGGAGTGGCTTAAAGTGTGACTGTATTGTGTTATATTACCTTTACTCTGTGGTGTTTTGCCATTTGAAATACTCACCCAACTGTTTCTTTTGTTTGTTTTGCCATTTCTGTGACTCTAATACAAGTTAAACATTTATCATATCCGTGTGTACATGTTTATCATTTGTGTGACAGCCAGGGAGTCACCTGGCCAAGGTATTTCAGTGGTGTCAGTAGGGGCAGTACTCTTCTCAGGGCTCAGCCCAAAATACTCAGTGGCTCTTAAGGGCATAGCCCTACACTCACAAAAACATGTATTGGTCCTCCAACCAATATCTGTGTCCCAGTGGAGCCCCCTTGGATGCTAGGCCCTGACAGTACACATGCTTTCCAAGTTAAAAGTACACCCTCCTTCTTCTTTATGCTAAGCCCTTTCACTCAACCCTCTAATGCCAGAGCCAGAGCATTTATCAATTGCATGGCAAGAGCAAGAGTACACTTTTAAATGTTTTTGGTGTTTTAACTCGGTATTAGTGTAGTTATATTCCCTGAGATGTAACTAGAACCTTCAGGGTCCAGTGTGAGAAACTATGCAGGGCCCTCCTGACCCCCCCCCCTTCCATCCGAGCCCTGGGCTTCCAGTTCTGGGAGGGCGTCCATGGACATTATTATTATTATTATTATACAGGATTTATATAGCGCCAACAGTTTGCGCAGAGCTTTACAATATTAGGGCAGACAGTACAATTACAATACAATTCAATACAGGAGGAATCAGAGGGCCCTGCTCATCTTTCCAGAGCCCTGCTTTCTGCATGTCCCCCTACCCCCCCCCCCCCCCCCGGGCACATATCCAGCGTGCTCTGTGACTGCTGTGTCCTTTGGACAGCTCACGGTAAAGGACCAATCACAGCAGCCCTTTACCATGTGATCAGCTGATCACATGTAAACAGACTTGTCAGTTATCGGCAGTCCTTTCCTCCCACAATATGTCTGTGTGAGGAAAGGAGAGCTGTCAAGCAGCAAGACTGTCAGTACACTGTTTACACTGATAATCAGGGCACTGATCATCAGTACCCTGATGATCAGTGTAGCCCCATCAGTGCCGCCTATCAGTGCCACCTATCAGTGCTCATCAGTGCCACCGATCAGTGCTCATCAATACCACCTATCATTGCCCATTAGTGCTGCCTATCACTGCTGCCTATCAGTGCTCATCAATGCCACCTATCAGTGGCCATCAGTGCCACCTATCAGTGCTCATCAATGCTACCTATCAGTGCCCATTTGCTCCTTCTCCTCCCACCCCTCTCCTCTTGTATGCACCATGGGAAGTGTGAACTCCAGCAGCTAAATGATCAAATTCAGCTGCTTAGATTCACAGTTCCCATTGCACACACAGTAGGAGAAGGGTGGTAGAAGAAGGAGCAGATCGGCTCTCTCCTCTCCCATCCATGCGAGGGAGGAGGGAGGGGGAACTGTCAGTGTAGGCTCTGGGTTGTATGAAAAAGAGAGACACTCAGCTCAGAGCCCTGCAGCCAGCAACCCCACTGGGGCCCCCTGATAGTGGTGGAACACCAGGGCCCGGTCGCAAGTGACCCTGGTAGTTCCGCAAGTGCCCGGTGCTATTTGTTTGCCTTACTTGGTAATGATGGGCTTACATGTTGTGGCTGCAATTCTTACTCCCATGCCTGATTGATTTCCTTATGTCCATATATTGCTTCTGCTACCCTGCCCCTATTCACCAAGAGGACAGAACAAATTCCTGAACTAAGACTAACGAGTTCAGCTGCTCCAGGTGGGTTAGGCAAGACTAAGTAAAAAGCCCGTTGGTAGGTGTGCACGTCCTGTCACTGCAACAGAAGCATGTGTAAAATAAACGAAGGATGGCCGCACTCCCATACACAATGCAATTGAAGATTTATTCAAAAAGGATAAAAACAACAGCACTTTAAAGCATGCTAGTCGTGTGAAACGTGTCGCCTGCTTCCCCCTGCTGTACACCATTGAGTGCTGTTGTTTTTACCCTTTTTGAATAAATCTTCAATTGCATTGTGTATGGGAGTGCGGCCATCCTTCGTTCATTATACACAACTTCCTGAACAATACAGTGTTCAAAGCATGCTTCGCCATGTGCTCTACATTACAAATGTGGGAGTGCCAATTTATTTAAAAAAAACATCTTCTAGCTGCATGTTGCCTAGCTGCATAGGCGTGCGCACAGGGTGTGCCAGGTGTGCCGAGGCACACCCTAATCACCCTGTGCAGCACAGATTCCACCTATTGCCCTGCCTCCCGTCCCTTCCTCTGCTGCAGGCTCACACAGGGATATGTTTTACAATAAGTGGGGGAAGGGAACGGTTAATGTCATTTAAAGGCCCCTTCCCTTTCTGAATGAACACAGTGAGTGATTGGTACCATGCGTTTGAGCTTTGGGTGCACACCCTAATGCAATAGGCTGCGCACACCTATGCCTAGCTGCCTGAGCCTGTGGCTTCCTGAGGATGTGGTTTGCAAAACTAGTCGAGGCCCCAAGGTTGTCGTCACTTCTGGCTCAGTTCTGACATCACATCCAGGCTGAATTTCCAGTTGGTGGAACACACGCCAATGGAGATGCGGCGTCACTGAGATCAGAAAGGCTTTTTACATTTGTACAGAGTCAGGACACTTTTACAAGTGAGTGCAATACCTTTTTATCCTTTTATATTTGGTACAATAAAAATACAACACCATAGTACTTTTTTCTGATTTATTGTGGTGGCATTCTTTGGAGAGATGATGGGAGATATAGGACAAAATTGGAAGATCTAATGAAGAGGTGTCCATTGATTTGGATGTTTTACCAAATATCCCAAAGCGCTTATTGACCTTTATTCATTTAGAGGTCACTGGAGTGATGGTGAGTGCGCACTTCTTATTGTGGTGGTGGCATTTGGTGGTTTATTGGACAATTACTCACCAGAATACAGAAGATTACACTTCATAGTGTGGGACTTATCAAAAGTCCAAAAGGTTTTTCTAGGTGCAAAAGAAAGTATTCATAGGATATTCTGTGTAAAAAGATCCCAATGTATCCATTGTTTGACTTCCACCTGAGTGCACATGCAGACAAACAAGCTGCTTACCAGAACATATGATCCAATTCCAGTTGATGCCTTCTAAGGGGGAAACGCATCGGCCGGAGCCAGCGGGGTGAAGTCGGTGAGCCGACCGAGTGTGGCGGCCATGTCTCTGGGTTACAATTTTGCTTTGATTACTCCATTATCTGTAGGTGCAATACTTTATATTTTTAATAAACAGATTGACAGTAATGCACTGGGTTCTCCTCCTTGATTTAATATATACTCAGTGAAGTTGGAACACAAGCTTGATCTTATTGGGACATCCATGAACCTGGCTGGAAGTGACCTGTGGTCTTTCCCATAGGATATACTGTTTAAGCATGGTTTGATCCCAGTGGGGATCATATGTTCTGGTAAGCAGCTTGTTTGCACGTGCACTCAGGTGGAAGTCAAGTGGTGGATAAATTTGGATCTCTTTACACCTTCTTTTGCACCTAGAAAGACCTTTTGGACTTCTATCGCATCTCATGTTTTGATTTAAGATGTTTATTTATTCATGCATCATTTTGATTATAATCATGTAATGTGCACATATGAAACATTTTTTGCACTTTATATAGTTGAATTTGTTTATTTAATATTGTGTGATTTAATTTTTTGCACAATTGATTTTGCACTATTTAAGATTTGCAACATATTACTGGTGATTTTTATATCCTTAAACATTTTGAGGCAGTGCACTTTTATATTATTTTCTGTGTTTATGTAGTTAAGTATTCAGCTACTCTTTTGTGCAGCAGTCTTGTTGTTTACAGCCAAGCGCGAGTCCCAAGCCTTTTTTTTTTTTGAAAAGTCAGCAGTCTTCTTGATTGTGTAACCTACTGAACCAGATTGAGAGACCATTTAGTCCTCGTTCGCACTGAACGCAGGTTTGAAATCGTGCGAGTTCAGCTGAGCCCGCAAACCCGCATTTCAGTGCGAGTTCGGCAGCGATTTGAAAGACATCTGTGCGGGTTCATGCACAGATGTCTATAATTGCCAAAAGTAGTGCAGGAACTACTTTTGGAAATCGGTGCGGCAACGCAAAGTCGGCGTCGCACCGATTGGGACAGTACTTTACTGTATAGGCTACGATTTGGCATGCGATTTGACATGTCAATACACGCCAATGTGAACGGGGGCTAGAAAGGCTCAGGAAACCTTTACAGGTGTTTTGAATTGATTAGCTGATTACAGTGTGACACCATGGGGTTGCGTTACTAAAGGCAAAAAAAATGTGCACTTTGCAAAGTTGCCCTCTGCAAGTGCAGTTGTGCTTGAGCTTAGTAAATGAGGTAATGCTTCACCTTGAAAAGAATACCCAATCACGTGCAAGAAAAGTGTAAAAAAAAAGACTTTTTGGTTGTATGTGATTGGATGATGGAAGTCAGCAAAGCTTCTGATCATTTACTAAGATCTGGAGCAACTGCGCTTGCAGAGCGCAACTGTACTTTGCAAAGTGCACAGTCTATTTGTCTTTAGTAAATCAACCCCTATGAGTCTACAATATTGGACTTTTTCACAATATTCTAATTTTCTGAGATACTGAATTTTGGGTTTTCACTAGCTGTAAGCCTTAAATCATCAAAATTAAAAGAAAGAAATGCTTGAATTATATCACTCTGTGCGTAATGAATCTATATAATATAGAGTTTCACTTTTTGAATTGAATTACTGAAATAGTGTAAATTAACTTTTTGATGATATTCAAATTTTTTGAGATACACCTTTAGTATTTCATTGTAAGGAAGGGAGCTTTATTGTTTGTAAGTCACAGGTGAACAGACACCTTTTTATATACTAAAGCGGAGTTTCACCCACTTAACACTTTTTGTAGCTGCTGACTTTTAACAACCAGACACTCACCTGTCCCACGGTCCAGCAATGCATTCGCCCGAGGCCTCGCTCTTCTCCCCCTCCCCTCGGCAGCGCCAGCATCACAAATGTGGGCACCCGGCGTTGGCTCCAAAGCCGGGCACGCACTGCGCATGCGCGTGTCGGGCTGCACCTTGTGAATGGCCTGCGTATCTTCTGCGACCTGTGACGTGTCCCAGAAGATCGCGGGGGGGGGGGGGGGGAAAACTTCCTTCTGTAGCCGCAGCTCTAAGAGAGGAAGTGGACCTGGGACCCTGTGAAGACATGTCAGGGAGTCATCTTCCCTTAAAGCGGAAGTTCCACTTTTGGGTGGAACTCTGCTTTAATCCTGCTAGGAAGCTGTCACTGTACAAAGCCAATTATAAGGCATTTCCTGTCCCGCAGCTGCATATATACACGCCCCTTGTATATCTATGGCTGCAGGGTGAGGAATGCCTCCGCTGCTTTTATGCAGTAACAGGCCTGAGCTCATCCCATACTATTATCCTATGTATTTTAGAGAAGCACAGGTCAAACCATTCTGAAAACATTGTCAACCACAAATAATAGGCAATACAATTGTATTCATTTTATATTTTTGCCAATTTGTGCAGTGTTTTAAAAAGCACCACTAAAATAAATACCATTTATCACAACATGGGTCTCGTCTCTTGCACCCCATAATCCAGCAAATTAACACTCCATTTGAGAGTGCGTGGCAAGTGGTTATAGCAGCCGCAAATATGGGCATTGCTATGAAATCGATGCAGACCCATAGGAATGTTACAAGCTGCCTCATTAGTGTCAAGAAATGCTAAGCCCATAACAGACTCCCAATTCTTTCTTGTGCATGAATGTTATGTCTCAGAGGAAGAAATAAACTGCAAAATTATTTCTTGTTTCCACAATTGTTTCTGATGTGCTTTGGAAGCCATCCACTATTCTTCTACAGTAATAATGGATGCATTTGCAGCAAGGATGATGATGTATAGATAATTATGATGACTATAATAATGATGGTAGTATAATATACTGGAAGGTGAACCCCAACTGTATTGTTAAATATGAAACTTTATATATACATGTATCCGAGAACAATAAAACGTTCCATGAGCATAAAAACTAAAAGCACAAGAGCATAAGCTATATCTGCACTTGGAATATGATTCTTCTTTGTTCTTTGCGTCTTTGTTTCACATTTTATAGAACTCCCAATAACCAGGTTGCCAAAAGCATGGTACTTATAAAATTTAATGTGATTTGCCAAATATGGTCACTATTGCAGCAAGGTTGGATGAATCTAGATTGGGCTTAAAGGGTCAATCCACCCACAACTGATATTTTAACTTCTCTTTGATGCTTGCTGACAAGTCAAAGCGATAAACTCTTATTGGTGAGGGTGGGCTCTTACCATTATGTGTTAGGCCCCATTCACACCTGAGTGTTTTGTAGCTTGAAGCCTGAAGCTACAAAACGCTGGAGGGGAAAAAATCAATGATTCTCTATGGAGTCCGTTCACATCTCCACTCAAAAACGCCTGAAGCCAAAAGCCTGAAAATGCCTGAAGCTCAAACAAGTTCTGGAGGTATTTTTGTAGCTTGATTTGGGCGCTTTTCTACTTTTTACATTGGTGACCTTTTGACCTGTAAAAAAATTGCGGTAACAATCGCAGTAAAAACCGCACGTATTTCTTCCTGAAAACGCTACGCCCAGGTGTGAATGCAGCCTACGTGTGTACAGCATGCTATGGCACACCTACCTCTAAGGCTGCATTCACACCTGAGCTACATGTTTTTGGGGCATATTTGAAGCGTTTTGCAGCGCGACATCGGGCGTTTGCGCTAATACGCGCGTTTAACGATTTTCCATTGATTCTATGCCAATAGAAAAGTGTCAGAAATGCCTGAATTTGCCAGATTCATGCGACAAAAATACCTCCGGGAGTAGTTTGAGCATAGGGCGTTTGGCTTCAGCCGTTTTTGAGTGGAGATGTGAACCATCTCCATTCAGAAACATTGATTTTTTTTCCCCTCCAGCATTTTGTAGCTTCAGGCTTCAGGCATATTTGAGCTACAAAACGCTCAGGATCCTGGCAGCACTTTTTCACCGCAACCATGTCCGCCATTGGTTCTTTCAGTTCCAGGGCAACCCTCTGGCTGTTGAACAGCTACTGATAGTGAAAGTGAAGTGAAAGCATGCACACATGGGAAGGGGCACACACTCAGCATGTGGGAAAAGGTCAGGATGTACACTGCACATTGGATGCACCACACAGTGTACACAGAAGACACAAAATCACAAGTTTTTTGTTTTTGTTTTTTGCCAAAGGGACTTTGCATGTCTTCTTTCCTAAAACTGTACCTCCTGGTGATTTTATGTTTGGGAGACTTTAGTTCTGCTTTACGACACCTAGCAGTTTCTTATATTACATTGGTGCTAAGATCTCCAAGCTTAAGGCTGAACTCTAGGAAACCTATAACCATGAACTCTGTATGTAGCACACTCCTGAATTCTGCACTATGTACGTAGCATGCCCCTGAACTCTGCACTCTGTATGTAGCGCACTCCTGAATTCTGCACTCTGTACATAGCACACCCCTGAACTCTGCACTCTGAATGTAGCGCACTCCTGAATTCTGCACTCTGTACGTAGCACACCCCTGAACTCTGCACTCTGAATGTAGCGCACTCCTGAATTCTGCACTCTGTACGTAGCACACCCCTGAACTCTGCACTCTGTATGCAGTGCATCCCTGAACCCTGCACATAACGCACTTCTGGTATTTATAGCCTCCCACAGTGCTAGTGCAATTTTCACACCCACCATTTGATGCGGATCAGAGGGGGACATTGTTCAGTTCCTGGACCTATTCTCTGAGTTAAAAAAAACCTGCAAAATTGAGTGCGGACTGTGTGATATAAATTTGAGGCTCAGACGTAGCAAGCCAGGCTCTGATGAAGAGGCTACGGCCTTGAAACGCGTCAGCCAGGCAATCCAGGTCACCAGTAGGACACGGTTGATTGGATTTCACCTGCTCCAGCACTTGATATGCCTGTTACATGAGCTGTTTGTGAGTATGTTTTTATGATTCTTATCAAATAAATTTTATCAAGGATAATGCACTAGGCCAGTGCGCCCTTGTGTGCCTTTTTGTTTCTTCAGTTTTGGGACAACCCCAGTCCATCAAGTGGCAGCACGGTGGCACGTTATCCAGTTCTGTTACCATCAGATACCCCCTTCCTCACCACTGCAGAGAAGATTTTCTCCTTGAGCGTGGAAAAATAGGGTTTTGACTTTGCATAAATGTATATAGCCCTACAGATACAACCAGCTCTTTGAGGACCACAATAATGCTGATGCGGCCCTCAATGAAATTGAGTTTGACACCCCTGCTCTAGACAGAAATGTGCAGTTAATCCTTGCAGTTTAGGTGCAGCCCCACTGTAAGAGAGGACTTTTAGTTTTCCTGAAGTAAGGATTTAATTTTCAAGGTAGGTATATCTACCAAGGGCATTATGGATTTTTAGGAAAACAAACATTGCTAATTGGTGTGCTGTAGTGCTTACAATGTAGGAGAGCATGTCAAACCAATATATGGACACTGCTGATTTCACACAACCATCACTGCTCTCACACAGAGAGCAAAAGTCCTTTTGTACATCCTGCTGCCCATCCCTTGGATTTGCAGACGGTGCTGGGCAGCAACAAAAGAACTCAGAGCAGTAAGACTTGGCAATTGAAGCTTTTGGAACAATATAAAACGTTTCTGCCTATTTTCTGGCCTGAGTGCAATTGGGCTTTAAGAACAGCATAATCTTCTTAAAACAGAAGGTATTCACATATCATCTTACAAATCAGAAAATAAGTGGATTATTCCCGATTTATTAAAAACCTTTATGCACTAGTGGTCAACTGTTCATGTAAAACCACTGGCTTATAGCACAGACATATTCTGAATATAAAGCCATTCATCTAATAGGATATAGTTGTTACACTGTATCCTATGTTATTTGTGTCAGACATGTAAACACGACTTATGTATTTTCAGTGTGGTACTGGAAACCTACTAGAAGGCAGCATATTGTATTTAATAGATGTAGCGGTGCCCCCGAAGGAGCTGCTGATTTATATATATGACCCCAGCTTCCCCTCTGATTATCCTGCAGCCAGTCACAATGGATTTTCACACTGCCAGGTGCACACACATAGTCCTGCCCGTAATTCCAATTCCAAAATTCCAAAAATTATGAATTTTTGATGCTTTATTGTAGAACTTGGATAGGAGAAGGGAATGGATGAGATACTCCAAGATAACTGACTTTAAGCGAGGACAACTTCTCCCTATCTCTGTACAACAGACTGTCAGTGGCACTACATAGCAGACTGATCTCAGTGAAACAAGTCCCCTTCCAGCAATAAAGGACACGCCAGACCTTGCTTCTTCACAACACTCACCAGTGTCTCCTTTCTAGCTCAATGTGGCAGACTACCAATGACACTTAATGGCAGGCTGATTCCAGTGGAACAGGTCCCTTTTTAAGCAGCACAGGATAAGCCGGACTCTGTTCTTCAAGACACTCGCCAGTGTCTCCTTTCTAGCTCACACACCCAGTTAGCTGATTATGAGGGGCAAAAAGGAAATTCTAGCAACTCAGTCTCAGGGATCCCTTCATGGATCTGTACACCATGTCCCGGGACAGCCGGTAGCCTCTCTCTCCCAACCTCCAAGCGACACTTTGCCACTGTGATGCCAGACCGGATCCAAGGACGTCCCCCTCAGTCAGCTTTAAAGAACTCTGGGCTGCAGTTTCAGCATCCGGATAGTCCTCGACCAGGCCTAGCAACCAACAGCCTCCTGTATAATCCTCAAGCCTAGCAGCCAGGAGCTGAACACACACCTCTACCCCTGAGGTCTGGGTGGACTGGACCTCCTGACCTTGAGCCCATGTGCTCATTTTTATATGAAGGTGTTCACCCAAAATGCAGTGGGGCACCTCCCCTGCTAGTTGGTCAGAATCACCTCCACATACACTCGCTGTCACTGGCAGGGTTTTCCTCCTGTCCAATAGGAACCCATACTACTGGACAGTGTAAAACTCTCCAGACCACATGAATCAGCACCAGAGCACACTGAGCAGACCTTACTCAAATCAAGGCTCTCTGATAAGCAGACAGCATATAAAATTGCCCATCTGCTCTCCTGTTAAGCAGAGAAAGCCAAAAATGATATACACTCACTAATACCCAAACTAGGAGGGCGCTACATAGAAATGAGCACCTTAGCTCACTCTTAAATTCAATGTTGGGCCATTAATTTGGCAGATTTGGATGATTTCAGATATTCACACATAAAAATACATTTTCAAGTAGTTGGAAAAGTCTTGCACAACTCCCCTGCCCTGTGCTGCATGCCTTAAGAAAATAATTCCAAGTGTGTATAATTTTACATCCAGCTTGGACCAATGCAACTGGGTATATAATATATCTTTGGGATCCATTTAGATGCTTTAATCACTGTAGTAGGCACCGCTACTCCAATAATCTCTACTAGCTTTTGGGTCCTTAGCTGAGCGGCTGCCCTGCTCCTTACTGAACACAGGAAGTTGCCTGCTTGGCACGAGCACAATTCAGAGATTGTGTTCTCTATGTTCTCTGATTGGACAAGGTTAGGAGTCGAGGCAGTGACATCACTCTCTCCACCTTGTCCTTTGCAAATCATTCTCTGAATGGCACCCATGCTGAGCAGACTATCCCCTCTGTTCAAAATGAAGAGGGCAACCATTTGGCATTGAAACCTTATGCTAGTGGAGATCACTGGGGCAGTGGTGCCTACTACAGAGATTTTGAACATCTGGAGGGATCTCAGAGATATGGCATATACAGAGTTATATAGGTTAATTGGCTCCTGTTTAAATTTACCCAAGTATGTATATGTATAAATGTGAGTTAGGGACCCTTAAGCTCGGTACACACTATGCGTTTCTCTGCGCTTTGATCTCCCAGCTGAACTGTTGTGTTCTGACATGCTGACGGCCCCCCGCCAGAACACTCCGACCATTGCTCTTTGCTATTGGCTGAGAGCGCTGATCTGGAGACTGTCGGCTGCTAGTTTTCCAGCATGCATGTCCGACAAAAGCTGTCTGTCTTTTGTAGGACAGAGCGACATAAACAAATGTCAAATGTTGGCCATTTTTTTTTTAACTGGCTGTTGTTTCCCGATATTTGGCCCATGTGTACCCATCTTTAGATTATAAGTTCCTTGAGGGCAGGGACCTTGAGGGCTAATGTACAATATATATATGTAAAGGGCTGCATACATTGACAGTGCTATAGAAGTTAATGTAGTAATAATAATAATAATATCTGGAATTAATTTTTAGAAAAGAGTTAGTCTATTCTGTGACATTCCCTTTTTATATATTCTATAACTATACCCTTTAAAGAATATACAAGCTAGAACATGTTAATGCAATTTCAAAACTCGGTTTTAAAGAGGAAGTAAACCCTGATCGGGTTTACTTCCTCTATATTCCCCTGAAATGTAAAAGCATAATGGGCTACTATGCATCGCATAGTAGCCCATTATGTGTCACTTACCTGCAAACAAAGCCTGCGATGTCCCACGCTGTCCCCTGTGCTGGCAGCATCCATCTTCAGCCCCTCTTCTTTCCGTGGCCGCGATCTCTGGCTCTGTGACTGGCCGGAGTCGCGTTAAGTCACTCCCATGCAGCTCGAGGGAGCCGCCTGTCACGGCACGGACTAAGTGAAAAAACTGTTCAGCGAGCCGTTTCTTCACTGCGCATGACGTTGGCAATGTGAGTACACTGTATATCTCCTAAACCTTGCAGGTTTGGGAGATATGCAGGGAACTTACAGTTAAGCCTAATTATAGGCTTACCTGTAGGTTAAATGGTTGTCACGGGTTGACAACCACTTTAAGTATTTTTATATTTGCCGCTTTTAATAAATTGATCCTTGTTGATCCTGCTATGGATAGGTACTTTATTTATATAGGTGAACAATGCTCCCATCCTGTCCATTTGTGCCCCTGCGTTGTCACCTTGAGTTCCAGTGGAGACTGCAGGTGGCCATTTCACCATGCATTGCTCAGGCATAGTCTACTATTGTTACCATAAGGAAATGCCATGCAGCCATCACTGGCGTGTTAATGCCCTTTTAATTATTGCCCCTCTGCAGGACTAAACTGCCAAGGTAGTCAGTGAGGACAAATTGGGGGCAGGAAGAGAAACATTGCCACCCCTGACCTTAGAGCATCCTTTCTCAACTTTTTCAACTCAGAGGAACCCTTGAAATATTTTTCCAGGCTCAGGGAACCCCTGCTAAAAATTACCATATTTACAATTCATAATACATTAATGTGATGGTCAGTGGGAAGAATGTTCTTAACACTTGTGGCCATTAGGAAGAATTACCCCTTTACAAATAGCTAAAGATCAATGGTGTCAGGGGGAACTTATCAGAGAGGCAGAAATTGCTCATTGCTCAAGGAACCCCTAGCAATCTCTGAAAGAACCCTAGGGTTCCATGGAACCATGGTTGAGAAACCCTGGTCTAGAGGGTGCTTTGGCTAGGTTAAAGATGGCCTTGGGGCCTATGGAGAAGCCCACCATGTGTGTGGAGGGAACACCCAAGTGTGATCCACCAAAAAAAAACCTGTAACATCTGGGGAAGATGGCTGTGTAAATGTTCTGCAGTGAATGCTATTGATAGGAAGTCACTTAAGCAGGTATTGTGTTCTGCACTAGAAACGTTTGTCAGGATGTGTCTACAAGTGATGTACTGCAATTGTGCCTGTGTTGTGCAATAAAGCAGTTAAAATGCACCTGGACTTGAAATTCTTTTATTTAGACTGGTGGCTGGGAATATGGAAGAGATGGGCCTCAGTTCAGAAGAAGACACAATATGATGGAGTTTCTCCAAACCCTAGGTAAGAAACTATCACATCCAAGAAGAAGCAGGTCAGGTCTAAATTCAGCAGGGTCAGGGTGTGAGCAGCCACCCTATCACGAACACTTAAGCCTCGTACACACGGGACGACGATCGTGTTCAACACGTCGTACTCACGACCGTTGCATGCAGAATCGTTCGTCTGTGGCGGCACTTTCAACAGTTGAACGTACGACGGTCGTTCGTGGGAGTTGTATGTGCAGACTAGTAAACTTGGTCGTGTCAACAAGCTCGCATACGACCGTTGAGTCGTGTGTAGAGCAGCTGTGTTCAACAAAGTTGTATTGTGCTAAACACGCATGCGCCAAGTCCACTTTCAACTAACATGAAATTAGAAAGGAGCCCAAAAGGTGACGCTACTTCCTCATTATACGCTCGTTCGCGTCATCACGTTCGGCCGGCCGCAAGTTGTATGTACGACCGTCGTGTGCATGTCAGTGGGCTACATACGACCGTCAACGTACGATTCAACGCGGTCGTGCGCACGATCGTCGTCCCGTGTGTACGAGCTATTACAATCATACATGCAGGTGACATGAATTGGCTATTAAGAGACTGCAGGAGTTCAGCATCAGCAGCTTTGAGAGGCAACAAAGGATGCAAAGGATGACAAAGAAAATGTAAAAAAATATTTTATTCAGAATTAGGTTCACAGTGCTTTAACAAAATAAATATAATTCAGTTATGCTTTACATCTACTTGAAGGCAGAAGAGCATCAAAAAGATGCAGACAGCTCTATAAAACATTTTTTTTTGCATACGTAAAATACAGACAGTTACCCGCAGTACATGTTATGCATTAGAAAACATACGGTGTCTTGCACATACTTAACGCCTAATCACAGAGTAAGAAAACCTGCAATTTCCCTCTAAGAAATGACTAGGATATATTCAGCAGATGTCAATTGCTTCTTGCCAGTTACTCTGGATTGATTTGGAGCTGAATTTAGTATTGACTGTTTCATGAATGCACAGGAAGATAAGGCAGAAAACACTCGCTCGCCATCCCTCTCTTCAGTTCTCTCTGGTAATCATAGTACTTTTCACCTATTAGCCCTGCATGTTGTCCAGCCCGCCACTTAGCCGACCGGCTCTCCTCTACAATGGGCTTTGGCCTCTGCTCAATACAACAGCAGCCTTCCCTAATGACCCCGGTGTTTATTTTATTTCCTTTTTACTTGTTGCTATTATTATTGCTGTTAAGTAAAAATCAATAATAGGAGCTCATATGCTGGTCAGTCTTTCTGATAAGCCGGGATAATTATCTGCAATAGCAGCCAAGGTTTTACTTACCACTGAGACACCTGCTGAGGGGATCACACTTCCCGCGGCATCATAGAAACCGCTCCACTTAACATTTTCCCTTCTAAGTTCCTTAATTTAACATTCTGAGCTCCTTAATTTAACAGTGGAGCTCCACCACTGCTAGTCCACCAGTTTAAAGACAGTTTTTGTTTTTGTAAATTCTTTATTTCATGTTTGACTCTTGCAATAAAAAGAAAGATACAAATAAAGGAAAACATAAAGCTCAGTAGAAGCTTGAGGGCTGTTCATATTTGTTGTAAGATTGGGGTGATTAAACTCAAGAGGTAGGTGCATTTACAATGACTTACACCAGTCCAAATTGTATTTTTAGGGCACGACAGCCCACTTTTATTTAAAAGCAAGCCAAAGTTCATACAGATAGGTCCTTACATGCAGAAGGTTCATACCATCACAAACACATAACATTCAGCCTCCTGGCCCTCTTGTGGCAGCTTACCGCTCAGATTACCTCTGCAGGGTCTTCCTGACCATCAAGCATCTTTTGGTCTTCCTGACCATCAAGCATCTTTTGGTCTTCCTGACCATCAAGCATCTTTTGGTCTTCCTGACCATCAAACACATGCAAGTGTTTATGTGCAGATGCTGTATCTTAATTTTGTGTCTTTCCTGGCAGCTCCCTAGCTATGCTTGACCCTCCTGGACTCTCTCGCAGGCTTTGGCCTTGGTCGGTCCCAACCTGGTAAACATGGTGCACCAGCACCTCATGGCTCCCTTTACACACTGACCTCCTTGAGGAGGTGGGGCCCTGAGTTCTAATTTTGACTCCAATATGAAGCCAGCATACAACTGAGCCATTAGTGTTCCTGTTTCTCACAAAATCTGGCTTAAATTATCAGTTTACCGTGTAGCACGGGGTGACCCTGCTACTAAGTATGCATAATAAGTATACATACACCCAGTCAATACATTCTCATACAAGTCTCTGATTCAGATCGCTGCTGATAATTTTAATCCTAAATGTAAAGTACTACATTTTTTAAATACAACTATTATATTGATTACTACACTATGGAGATCCCTTCTATCTTTATATATGATCCTTGAATAGAAGGAGAGTTAGAGGGAGATCTTAAGGACGCGGACAACATAGGAGAGGAGCCTGTCACATACACCATCTGCAGCTGCATCCTTCTTCCTCACGTTGCTGTGTCATTTCTGAATGAAAAGGAGAGGAGTGGAAAATCCATTGATTGTTACACAGATGCGTGAATAGACCCATTGGGGTCTTTATTTGAGGTGAGAGGCTGAGCACAATGTGGATTGCGAGAAGTGGCAGCAAGTTCAATCACAATTACCTGTTTATTTTTTTCACGTGGACACTTTATTTATGTTTTTTGCACATTTTTCTGCACTTTTGAAGAGACATTATTTGCACATTTGTTGCACATTTGAAGAGACTCTATTTGCACTTTTTTACAATATTTTATTGTTCTATATTTGCACATGCTTGTTATAGTATTCCAGTCATTGATTATTGCACATGCACTTTAAGGAATTTATTTTCACGTATTTACTGTTTGATTAGTTAGGGTGAGTGCCACATCTTGCATGTTTAGTATTCAATTGGTTTGTAGGTTGATCCTTTCATGTTGGCTCGCAGTTAGTGATTTATTCTATCCAGGTGTGCGCATGAGTTCCTTGACTATTAATCCAGTGGATAAATAAATATTCTCAAGGGACTTAACTATATACATCATGTATATGTACACCTCTTCTCTTCTCTCTCCAGCACGGATTTGCTTGCAGAACTACAACTCCCAGGACCAGCTAGAATTGAATTGCAGGCCTGACACTGGCTCAGCCAAGCCCAAAGCAAAATGCCCTTTGCAGGCAGGGACTATATGTCCCTATGGTGTAGCAAAAATGTGGTAGTCTACTGCAAGCTGTCCCACGTGGCTACTGATCCCAGTGGCAGCCCTCCTGGCTGCAGCTGCCTCTTTCCGCTGCCCATGCCACCACTGTCCTCCTTACTGGCTCTGCACCCATCCCAGACTGCTTGCACCCAGTCCTCTCAGGCATGCCTCCCAGTCCTCCTGACTGTGTGTCACTCACCAGCTGCACCTTGTTGTTCCTTCTAGAGACTTACCTGGCAGTGTTCTCCTGCTGTCAAATCCTTGCTCCCGTGCCTCCTGTCCAGGACACCTCCACCTAACCTCTCCTCCTATCTTTCCAGAAGGTTCCAGCACGTTCTGGAAATAAGTGGGAGGTCTCAGTGATGCTACCTCTGAGTCATCTAGCTCTCCCTGGCATTTTGCCAGCCCAGGAATCAAACACACAGACTTGGCTACCTGTCAAGCCTGCTTAAATTTCCCTACACTACAGAACAAGCTAACTGTACACATCAGTACACATCCTACTACTACTAGAGGGTGCTACACATAATAGGTATATGTACACCCAGTCAATACATTCTCATACAAACTTGAAAGTGATTGTAAATCAGTGCATATGCCAACTGAAGTGACTGGCCTTAGGTGATACACAGAGATGAAACAAATCCTCCTTGCATAGGTTGTACCTGTTTATCTGCAGAATTCTCTCCTCTACAGCTTCCTAAATCACACATTTTACATAGCATTTCTGTGCTTTAGCAGGCAGGGGGCGGGATCTGTTGTCACACACTGGACAGAAAAGAGCACAGAGCTGGGTGTACTCTAAGACCTGAGAGGAGGGACACACCCCCCCTCTACACAATCTCCTAGGAAAACATGCACATCTGTGTCTGTCAATCTGTCAATCACCTGCTGTATACCGGTAATTTTTGGTGTTGGCATTACTGATCAGAAGGGACTTATGCAAATAGTAGAGAAGGAAGAGACAACAGATTGGAACCACAGTTGGTGCTTTGGATCAAGGCTAGTACACACTATAGAGGGATATGTTTTGTTCATTTTTCATTTTAGAGGTTTACAACAACTTTAAGGACTTGTTTACACAGGCAGCAGGGTGCAGTAAAAATAGGTCACGTGACATGACCCATTCAAATCAATGGGTCCGCACCGCATCTGCAAGGCAGACATTTGGCTTTTGGTTGCAGCACGGAATTTCAATAGAAAATCATCCTTCAGGTCAAAAAAAGTATCTCTTCCTGAATGCCTGGCAGTAGGGATGAGTTCACGTGTGTTTTGATCTTTGTCTGAACCTACCTTTATGATCCTGCCAAGAAACATTCACTGTACTGGATGAATAAAAAGCAGCCAAGGCATTCCTCCCCCCCCCCCCCCCCCCAGCTGCACATATATAAGGAGCATGTATACATGTTACTGTAGAGCACAGAATGCCTCACCCATTTATTATTGATCAAGTAAAGTGACAGAACCCTGGTGGGATCACACAGGTGGGTTCAGACTAGGATCCAAACACACATAAGGTTATCCTTACCTGGCAGCTGATGCTCCACCAAAAGATGAACTGTGAAATGCTTTTCAGAGGGGTGGTAAATAAGCCCTATCATGTTATTGTCATTTAAAAAGCAGTTTGATAGTTTTAAATGTGCAGCTTTCATTTAAATAATGCATAGTGATCCTGCCATAAAAATCTTTTTCAGACACTTCCTACTACAGGATGATAACACTCTGGCTCTGGTCCTGTTCTCCATTGTCTCCCTGTCACACAGGCTTCTAGGGCATGTTCTTCTGTTCACCATCTGGAAACCCACTCTGGGAAAGCCATGTAGCCATCGCTGAAGTGCATGTACAGTAGAAGTTGCTCCAAAGGGGCTGCAAGAGATCAGCAGCCTTGAGATGCAACCAAGAATAAAAAAGGTGAAAACAAGTACCTCCCACTGTGATTTCCAGCTTCCACAGGGATCCTACAGGTATGGTATATGCATAGTTACATTGATGCCAACCAACCAATATAATTAACTATATCAAAATTGCCATACCTGGAATTTAGGTTTTTGCTGCCATTTGTACATCTGTCTAATACAGGTGGAAATAGGAAATTCCACTCCGATCTACGGCATGGAAATGATTAGACAATTGATTCAAACAACAATGAAACAGCTAAAAACAGCCTCTAACAATGAGTGCCTCCCATTCTGCCAGTATAGCAATAGATCTATACACAGTCAGACAACTTCACTTCATTCTGCTGTCAACTTGTCATATTCACAGAGCCCAAATTACACTCTAAATGCCTGGAAATAACGGTTATTTGCTGATTTCCTCTTATTCTCTTGCCATTGTATGAAATGATCCTAATTTAAACATTCTTGGGTAATTTCACAGTATTTTTTTGCCTCAGTTTTCAAAGGCAGTTTTCTTTGTGTTTACTGTTCCACTGGCAGACAGCCTTGCCATGATGAGACCGTTGCTGTCCCAGGTTACCAGGGACAGTGACAGCACTGAAGATCTGTCCCTAGAAATGGCTTCTAGCTATAAGGTCTTCCATGATCTCTAAATGTCAGTTGCTTGTATTGAATTGCTCCACCATATTTTGGGATACTTAAATATATTTTTAATTCAGGCATCCAGGTGTTGGTATATATGCTCCCAGTTTTTTGGGGGGTTTTTTTAGCCCACCGTCTCAGAAAATCACCTCTGTTCCTAGTAAAGTTTTCATGGCTTTTCTGAAATAAAGACAGATAAATACATAGATGAAAAACATATAAGGCCTCCTTTACACTTGTGTTTGGGTTAAAACTCACGGCTGAGACGCGTTTTTACCGACTTCTCAATTGCTCCTTGTTATGCTGCAAAGGCAATGGAGGAGCGAAAACATTTGCCGTGGCATGGTGTAAACTGTTGGCACTATATAAATCCTGTATAATAACAATAATATAATAAACATATGGCATGGCAAAAATGATCCCAGCTGTCACATTCAGTGGCCAGCACCACCCGCTGAACCCAATCCATTCAATTGAATAATGCAGACTGAATGCATGTTGTTGCAGTGCCCTCTTGTGGGTTTCAAGGGGTTAAGGCAGGCCATACATGGGTCGAATTTCGAACAAATTTTCTTTTCAAAATCAGAAATTTTGTGCGTTTTGTGATCCGATGGTGCCACCATTGATTTTCGAAATTCGACCAACCAAGCCTTCAATTTCACCTCATGTTGCTACAGAAAATAATTTTTGTGGCCAGGAATCTTCTTTTCTTTCTGTGAATTTTCTTTGCTTGCACTCATGTGCATTCCATCTTCTATTACAGTTCCCACACGATTCTCCCAACATTGATTAGAAAATCGTTTTTCAAAGAATTTCCAACATGCCCGTTTACTCAAATTCGATTGCCATACGAAAATCGGCTGTTGCTGCAGCCTACTAATGGTGCGAAATTCGAACTAAAATTCTTAGATAAGATTTTCGAAAGAAAATTCTTTCAAAATTCGACCCATGTATGGCCAGCCTAAAGCAGATGGCAAGTAGCTGACACAACACCACCTCATCAACTGTCAAATGCCCCCACTGCCCAACAATGCTGCTAGCAAGGAGAGTTGGGAGTGACAGCATTGATCTCTGACACCATGGGCATCTCTGGAGACCAGCTACCACAGATCATACAGCCTGCAGGGCTGTGTGTCTATCTGCAGCTGCCTGTAAATACACAGTCCCAGCAAAGGAATCACTGAGGGCCACAGAGCCAAGTGGTCTTTCACTTTTATGAATAAACAGGTCGGACTGTGTCATACACTGCACCAGCCCGACAGTGCTGACCATTTATTCATAAAAGTGTGTTATCTATCTACAAAGGCTGTGTACTTATGGGCAACAGCAGATATATTACACAGTACTGTGGCACTGATAGAAAGGGAGGCAGGGGCTTAGTGCCTTCCCCAACAGGAATGCCCATAAATCGGGCTTCAGAATTGAGTGGGGATAATGCCAACAAGGGTTTTTAATCTGCCATGGGGCTATTGGGGGATGAATGTCTATTTAAATATATATAGTGCTCGGCCTAAATGAGTACACCCCAACAGATTTATCAGAAAACCTTTACTTTCCTTTCAGACTCAATTTTCTATGTGGGACACTTTACTGCAAAATATGATTTGTTAATTTGCACACAAAAAAGTATTTTTCCTTAGGCTCCATTTACACGGGATGCTTTATCAACCTCCCCTGAACGTTTTTATTTGACAGCTAGAAGCCAGCGTCTAAAACGGCCGTTTTGCCGCGTTTTGCATGCCACGCTTAGCCGCGTTTAGCGTTTAGGAGCGTTTTTTTTTTCTTTTTTAGAATGGAAACGGCTGTAAGCGAAACGGTTCTAGACGCGAATTACCGCGTTTAGCGCCGTTTAGCTGCGTTTACAAGCTGTTTGGCATTTCAAATGCCTCTGAACCGGCGTCTGAACCCATTTTTTTGCGTTCCAAAAAAAGCCTTTAAACTCAACTGCCTGGAAACGACCTTAAACAACCCTGTGTAAATATACTGATAAGATAACATAGAGGAAAGTTCAGGGGCAGCTGAAAAAAATGCCCAAATGCCTCAAAACGTCCGTTTACCCGCAGCAGTGCAAATGAAGCCTAACAAATTAATTCAGACCATGTTGCAAAAATAAATACACCCCAATGAAAGTCTTAGGCCCCTTTCACACAGGCTTTCCAATCAGGTCCACCTGTCAGTTTTTCAGGCGAACCTGATCGGACACTCCATTCATCCCTATGGAGCAGCGGATGCCAGTAGTGACATGTCCGCTGACACCCGCTGATATATGATCCGATCCTGTCCGTGAGATCCAGACGGATTGGAAACCCTATTTTCCATCTGTCTGGTGGATTGGATCGGATAAAAACGGACAGGCAGGCCGTTTTCATCTGATCTCCCAATAGAGGAGAGCGGGGCTCTGACAGGTCCATCTCTGAATAGCGAGCGGAGATGGACCTGTTATCTGCCTGCTCAGCGGGGATCAGCGGTTTGATCCCCCGCTGAGCAAAGCGGAGTCCGACGGGCAGGAAAGCCCATGCGAAAAGACCCTTTGGAGCAAAGCTAAATTTTAGACAACAAAATCCTAATTGACAAGAATTGAAGCACAGGTCAGTCTAATTATTCATTAAACAGGTGTCCAGCAGATAGTTGATTATAAACAGAGGTTACTTAAAGAAAACCCCTTCACATTTCTTGCTGTCAGCAATGGCACCACATGGAAGAGAAATGTCACAAGGCCTGAGAAAGAAAATCTTCTTTAGCCTAGGATACCCATTGGAGTGATTTGACATGCGATTTTTACATGTTAAATCCCATGCCAAAATGGCGGCAATTGCCGGAAATGGCACCGGTCGAATTGGTGCGATGCCGGCGACTGCGGGGTGCGATTTCCATAGACATCTGTGCAGCCACCCACACAGATGTCTCTGAAATCGCCCCTGAAGTTGGGACTGACATGCGGGAATGAGATTGTTCGAGTTCAGCTGAACTCGCAAAATTTCATTCCCACTGTCAGTGTGAACCTAGGCTCACACAAGAAAGGTGAAGGCTACAAGAAGATCAGCATAGCTTTACTTATCAATCAGAATACTGTAACAAAAGTGATACAAAAATGTAACAAAGATGGAGCTACAACCATCTCACTGAGACGTCCAGGCTGTTCACGGAAGTTACCACCTTAACAGGAGCGTCTTCTGATGAGAAGGGTTGAAGAAAATCACCATGCAAGTTCACTGCAGTTAGCTAAAGAAGTAGAAAGCCAAACTGGGGTGATTGTTTCCCCTGACACAATACTGTGTACACTGCAGAGGAATGGCATGCATGGGTGTCATCCACGAAGGAAGCCTCTCCTAAAGCCATGCACAAAAATGCCTATACACCTATAATTTGCCAGGGCTCATGCTGAGAAAGAAGAAGACTACTGGGACTCTGTACTCTGGAGTTATGAAACCAAGATAAATGTTTTTGGAACTGATGGCTTCAAAACTGTATGGCGTTGCAAAGGGGAGGAGTACAAAGAAAAATGCATGATGCCTACAGTGAAACATGGTGGTGTCCTTCTGTGGGGCTGCATGAGTGCTGCTGGTGTCAGGGAGCTGCATTTTATTGATGGTATCATTAATTCACAGATGTACTGCTCTATATTGAAAGAGAAGATGCTACCATCACTCCCTGCCTTTGGTCATCGTACACTTTTCCAACATGGCAATGATCCAAAACACACATATAAGGCCACTGTTGCATTGCCAAAGAAGAACAGGGTGAAAGTGATTCAGTGGCCAAGTATATCTCCTGATCTGAACCCAATCAGGGAACACCTATGGGGAATTCTGCAGAGACAATTTGAGCATCACTCTCCATCCAGCATCCAGGCTCTAAAAGAGGTCGTTCTTGAAGAGTGGAAAAAGATAGATGTTGCAATATGTCACCGTTCATTCCATGCCTAGAATACTTGGTGTTGTCCTTAGAAATCATGGAGGTCATACAAAATACTAAATGTAATAGTTTTGTTGAGGGGTGTATTAATTTTTGCATAAACTAATTTGAGTAAAAATGAAGATTTTGTAATCAAAGTTATATTATGAACCTTACTTTCATGTAATGTGCTAAACAAATGTTCTATGAAACTCAGTTTTTACAAAATTTTGGAAATTGTTCTTGTGTTCATTGAGATATTGATTAAAATATTACTGTACTCATTTAAGCTGAGTGATGTGTATATATACAGTCTTGCTCACCATTATTGGCACCCCTTCATGTTTTGCATAACTGAGTGAATGTCTTCAGAAATAAATGGAAATGTACCAAATTTATATCAGCAGGATCTTCCACGGTTATTACCACTCGTTCTGACATATATATGTGTAGTGAGTCGAATTTACTCATGTCATTATAAAATTAGTTATAGAGTTACTTGTGTTCTTGTTAAAGGTTTTAAAACATTTTTGACTCAAAGTATCTTGTAAACAAATCGTGTAATGTACTTTCATTCCAAGTATTATATTGAAACTAATGTTTTAGAAGTAAAAATGAGTTTAATCAAATACGTTTTTAATTATGTGGGGAGTTGTTTTGATAATGTAAATCATAAAACATACTGGAGGTACTAAAGATTCCTGTTGTGGTTCATAAGATCCGTACCTTACTTGCCACTGTATAACGTTGTAGA
>BLSH010450171.1:312012-339284 GCA_018402905.1 Glandirana rugosa | reverse complement strand
CATCCCTGTCTGTGGCTGAAGTCCCCCCCCCCCTTCTCTCTCCTGCCTCTGAATGAATACACTAAAGTAAATCAGTGTTCTCAGAGCACCCCTTACATCAGAGTTCCCCTTTACACCAGAGGTTACAGTGTTCCCCTTTACATCAGAGTCCTCTCTGTACATCAAAGTTCTCAGTGTTCCCCCTTAAATCAGGGTTCCCAGAGCATCCCTTATGTTAGAGTCCCCATAGTTCTCCCTTACATCAGAGTCTGCAGAGCCCCCCCCCCTTACAGTGTAAGGGAACTCTTCAGATGTAAAAGGGGAACTCTGTGGACTCTGGAAGGGGGACTCTTGTGAGTATATATATATATATATATATATATATATATATAATATAGACAATTGTAGAGCAAATGTATTAATAAAATTGTCCCACTATGTGGAACTTAAAGCACAATTATGTACTTCATATCATTTTGGTTTCTCGAGAGAAGGTATAAAGAAGGGAAAGAAAAGAAAACAAAAAATGTAAAAAAATATAAAAACATTATTATGGCAAGGTACCAGAGAACATATCACAATATTGTAAACCTCAGTGTCCCCCATGCTGGAAGTGTATTCAGTGTAATTCCTTATATCAGTGGGGTGGGGGGGGGGGCGATCATCCCAAGGAACACAGTGTCACCTCAGCAGTCCCAGGGGAGTCAGCCACATGCGTTAATCCAACTGGACCATACTTTGTCAAATTTCCCTGGGCACTGTCTGCTTTAATAGGTTAGTCTATATAGGGGCAAGACTGAATTAACCATTTGAACCCAAGCATCATGGGTAGGAGGGTCCACCGACTTCCAGCGCAAAAGTATTTGCCTACGGGCATAAAACAAGGTAAAAGTAATGCACAATCTGATATATCTATCCCCCTCTATATCCTCTAGATGACTCAACAAAAAGATCCGAGGGTCCAGTGGTATCGTAGTACCACTCAGGTCACTCAAGGTGTTCGCCACGGTCTCCCAGTAGTTTGGGGCAAAACCAGACCATATGCCCAAATGTGCCCACTTCCACCCGGCATCTAGGGCTCTTTGCGGATAGATACGAGCTAGCCTTTGGGGAGTGAAATAGGCTCTGTGGAGAAACTTCAATTGTATAAACCTGTCCTTTGCTGCTATCATAGTAGATATATATGAGGAGATGCAGTTCTCCCAGTCTTCATCCATAGGGGTGGGGATATCCACCTTCCATTTATCCAAGGATTGGGTCGGTTTAACATTGCAAGCAACTGTCAGGTATGAATACAGGGAGGAGAGAGGTTTCTCTATCACACTGGAGGTCAAAAGTCACTACTCAATAGGGTCGGATTCTAGGGTCAGTGGTTTGGGAAACTGTGCTCCAAATGCATGTCTAAGCTGCCAGTATCTAAACTGGAGTAAGCTAGGTAGTAGGTATCGGCTCTTCATTTCCTGGAAGGACATGAGTTTGCCGTCCCGCACAATATGTTTCAAAGTGGTAATCCCTTTCCCAGCCCACACCGATGGGTCTGGAATTGTACGGAAGTTGGGTAGCATTGGATTACCCCACGGGGGGTGTGCAGAGACACCTGGGTCGGTCTCACATATATTTTCCTGGCCTCTTGCCATACTCATATTGTGGTTTTCATAGGGGACGTCAAAGAGGGACTAGCCTTCAGCCCTCAAAACACCAGGTTACTTAAAGCCACATATGAGCCCAAGACAGCCGCCTCAAGCCTAACAGCTGCATTTTGCCTTGGCTGGGAAAACCACCAGCGAACGGTGACAAGGACCGCTGCCCAATAGTAGATGTGGAAATTTGGCAACACCAGGCCCCCTCCCGACAGTGGAAGATAGAGCAAGCGCTTCACAACCCTGGGGGGTCGCCCAGCCCAGACAAAGGATATCAGTATCCCCTCCAACCTTTTAAAAAAGGTTTTGGTGATGTGTATCGGGGTATTCCTGAAGAAATATAAGTATTTAGGGAGATAAATCATCTTTAACAGGTTTGTCCTACCTACTGGTATCAGTGGAAGAGACCACCAGGCCGCACACACGGCCGTTAGTTGGGTCATGAGAGGGGATATGTTTTTCTCCATATATTTATGCACATCTGCACTAATTTTAATGCCTAGATATGTAAATTCATCCACCCACCTAAGAGGAGTTTGTGTGTCTATCTGCGGAACCATGGGATGTAAGGGGAATAATACTGACTTGCCCCAGTTTATGCGAATGCAAGAGAAATAGCTAAATTGATTAAAGAACACCGTGTGAAGAGATGTAGAGGCATATAGAAATATATATATATATATATAAATATAGAAGTGCATCATCCGCATATAGAGACAATTTTTCCTCGATTGGGCCTACCATTATCCCCACTCTGTGGCAATACACTCACCAAAAATCCGACATAAAATCACCTTTGGTTGTATCAGATCTGGTCATGTAGGGATGTCTTTCCTGGTCTTATGTGTGATCTCCTCTCCTGCTTCCAACCACTTTCCCCATTCACTTCTCCACTTTTAGTAATATAGCTCAAACATGCAAAAAATAGGGGACACAACATAGCGTAATCCTGTATTTTTATTGTCTTAAAATCCCCCCTCCTTTAAAATGCGCTTTAAAAAGAGTGTAACACTTAGTATCTATCATATGCTGTGCAGCTGGTCTGCTGACTCTCACCTCTCCGAAGCTGTCTTCCTCGCGGTGTTCCCAGGCTGAGTTACAGATCGCTGTCAGTCTGCTGAGAGCCACGTGGTCACGCCCTAACACGTTTCATCATCACGTCTTTGTCAAAGGGCCCTTGATAGATACTAAGTGTTACACTCTTAAAGGATTTTAATTGTGTAAGCGCATTTTAAAGGAGGGGGGATTTTAAGACAATAAAAATACAGGATTACGCTATGCAGTGTCCTCTATTTTTTTGCATGTTTGAGCTATATTACTAACAGTGGAGAAGTGAATGGGGAAAGTGGTTTAACGGTGATTGGAAGCAGGAGAGGAGATCACATATAAGACCAGGAAAGACATCCCTACTTGATCAGATCTGATAAAACCAAAGGTGATTTTAAGTCTCATTTTTGGTGAGTGCATAGCCATAGGGGGAAGAAGAGCACACGGTGTAAATGGTGGAGGAATATAGCCCATAAGGATTTCTTTGGAAGTTGTATACACCTTTCACTGGGAGCATGCTTGATCTATAGAAACCCCAAGGACTGTGTTTCTCCTTTTCATTTGCTGAAGTGGATAAGGAATAAGGACTAATAAGGAAGCACTGCAAAGATCTGAATGAACATTTGTTTTTTGGTTGTATTTGCAATTTTAGCAAATTTACACTGTTATACAAGCTGTACACTCACTACTTTACATTGTAGCAAAGTGTCATTTCTTCAGTGTTGTCACATGAAAAGATGTGAGGGGTGTACTCACTTTTGTGAGATACTGTATATAATATTATTATTATTATTATTATTATATCTGATCTGGAAGGTGGCTGATTGGTCCCCTGGGAGGGACAAAAGTGCTTTTGGATTATATTTGGGTATAAGAGCCAAAATCCCAGGTGAGAGCACAACTGTTGGGGGTTACACAGAGTAAGAAGCATGTTTTGCACAGCATAAAGGATGATGTTTAGAAGAGTACCATAGCACACAATGTACTCTTAATGTTCAAGTGTTATGTTTCTTAATTTTTAAAAAAAGTTTTCTGGACTGCTTTTTATTGCTAAGAAAGCAGTTTTTGAAAGTTGAAGGATATACATGCCATTGCGCTTTCTACATTTCTATATCACTATTCACATTATATCTATATATTATATAATTTGTATGTATATATATTTTGAAGTGAAGCGCAGCACCAATGTTATATTTTTTGTAACCTGACCAACTATGTAGTGAAAAAAGCTATTAATAAATTAAATAGACAGGCCAGACCACTTCACGTGGAACCCTTGGTCTTTAATTGTTGTCAATAATTTATGAATGCAAATGATTAGCCATCAGCTATGATAAGGCTTACATAGGAAAATAAAGCAAAGAAAAAAATTCCACAAAGGGTTACTCTGCAAAAAAGCTTTTATTTCCTGGTTCCCCACCTGGTTGCGGAGTCGTCAGCAACAATTCGTCCTCTCTAGTGGGTAATAAGACAGCTGTCCTTGCTTCTAGCTCTGCTTTCCCCAAACACTGTGTTTTCTGTGTCTTGGTAGTAAGCCAACTAAGAGAAAAAAGAAGCAGTTCATGTCAAGTGCTCATTAAAAGGACTCAATAAGAGGAAAATGCTTCTGAGCGATGAGGCCATTAGCCACCTTCCTGAGAGTCTGGGCTTATCCGAGATCCACTTCCACTTGCCAAGAGACTATGAATCCAAAGGTTATTCCTCATTCTTAGAGAGCTGTTTCCTCTAGAGGCAAACAAGAGGCATTGTCAGCTAATTTGGCCAAATATGGACTGCTTCTTAAAGTGGACCTATCATTAATATTTACACTTCACAAGTGTCAATAGGGAAAATGTCAGTATTACCTAATTCCATTATTATTTTGAGTAAGATTCTGCTTCCTAATTGTCATCAATAAAAATGACTTCTTTGATCCTTGTGCGTGTTTAACTCCAATAGAAGCTGTAAAGAATATTTTGTTTTTAATCCATCTGGTGGACTAGTTAGGCAAGAGGATCAACAAGGCAGCAGAATCTGTGTATGTAATGAGCACATATATGGCTACCACTCTCTATGTATATAATTAAACATAATATAACCATACAAGGCTTGTAAAACAGTACTGTGCACTTTTATGATCATTTACATATTATTATTATTATATACGATTTATATAGCACCAACGGTTTGCGCATCGCAAGGGGGGACAGCACAATTACAATGCAGTTCAATGCAGAAGGGACAGGAGGACCCTGCTCATGGAGCTTACATTCTAAAGGGAAGGAGGAAGTGGTACAAAAGGTAATAGCTGTGGGGGATGGTTTGATGTGGGTAGCTCGGGTACACTTCTTAGGTGGGTGTGGGATAGGCTTCCCTGAATAAATGAGTTTTCACGGATCTCTTGAAAGTCAACAGGGTAGGAGCTGATTGGACATACCAGGGCAGGGAGTTCCAGAGGATTGGAAGGGCTCTAGTGGAGTCCTGGAGGCGAGCATGGGAGGAGGTAACAAGGGAGCTAGAGAGTAGGAGGTCCTGGGAGGAGCAGAGGGGACGATTTGGGCGATATCTGCAGATGAGGTTGGTGATGTAGCTAGGGGTGAGATTGTGGATGGCCTTGTATGTTGTGGTTAGTATTTTGAATTTTATACAGTGGGGTAGTGGAAGCCAGTGAAGGGATTGGCAGAGAGGGACATAAAAGCTCAACATTGGGCTATGTGCCTTTCTCCAGGGAACCTCCTTTCCTCTTGAGCCCTCCCTTAGCAGTATGTTTTGATTTTATTTTACTTATCTTTTTATGTCTTCTGATTGGTCAGATTACATGCTCGGTCCTTATTCTCTTCAGTCTTCTGCCAGCATTATGGCATTCCTGGATGGTGTAGAGAGAGATGCTGATATGAATACATCAAGAGTGCTCTCTGCATTAGTATACTCTGATAAAAAGATGCCATGCTTAGGGCGTAGGACAATCACATCCCGCTCCCACATGTACTAGTAACGGTAAATAAAGAGGAAGCATCCGACATCCAATGAAATGCAAGTCGAGAGTTGTATCTGTGTCTGCTGTACTTGCAACGGGAGCTCTCTGTGCTCCATGCTGCCGCTGCAAACACAGTGGACACAGATCATTCTGATCTGGGTGTCACAGACACACTTGTTTGGGATCCTTTCCTATTTACCATCAGCAAGCAACAGCAGCCCTGAGGAAGGGGGCACCTTTTCTCCTCAAAATGCAATGGCTTGATCACTTGTTGCTACTTTCAATCAACAACCACAAATCCACTTCTCCACTTGCATTGCATTGGATATTGGGTGCGACCTCTTTATTTACCTCTACTAGTACGCGTGTAACAAAAACAACTTCAAGGTCATATCAAGAGGCAGAAGCCCAAGCCCCTAAAAAGGACTCACCACCTCTTCCCAGTTTAGTTGGGCAGAAAGCATCGGAAAAGTCCTCTTCCAATCCGCTCTTACTATCACCTAACCATTGAGCTACAACTGATTGAGTCAGTCCAGCATGGTCTCCAACCCTACAGAAGCTATCCTGCACCCACAGACTTCACTCAGTCTTTAGTGTACTGTGAGGGACACCTCTAGATTGAAGGTGAGTATTGCATCCAGAGCTGTATTAAAAAAAAAAAAAAACAACTTCCCAGGCAACATAAGAGAATCCTGCCAGTAGCTGCAAAGTAAGACCCTTGCTCTCTGTACAGAGACCACGGTCTCTCTGCAAAGGTCTAATATGCCTCCTACTGAGTCAGAGATAGAGCTCTCCAATCAGCAAAGGTCATGCTCACTGCTGATTGGACAGCTCTAGCAATGACTTGGCAGGACAGCAGAATAAAAGTTAATCCTAAAGGTGAGCATATGTACATTGTAGTGAGAACTAATATAAACAGTGACTACAGCCATCTCTAAATATACACTGTGTAAAAACAGCATTCCATATCATTAAAGTTACCAGTTATCATTTAAAAGATATGTATTATATAGGTAAAATATTACCTACAGGATTGTTATAATTTACAATAGTACATTTATAAAATATGGGAAAGTTGGCCATAACATACCCAACACCCTAAATGGATACAATAACATATGTGAGTAACAGCAATTATAACTCAGACTTTGAGGTCCAAACCGTGACAACATACAGGTGCTGGTCATATAATTAGAACATCATCAAAAAGTTGATTTATTTCACTAATTCCATTCAAAAAGTGAAACTTGTATATTATATTCATTCATTACACACAGACTGATATATTTCAAATGTTTATTTCTTTTAATTTTGATGATTATAACTGACTACTAAGGAAAATCCCAAATTCAGTATGTCAGAAAATTAGAATATTGTGAAAAGGTTCAATATTGAAGACATCTGGTGCCACACTCTGATCAGCTAATTAACTCAAAACACCTGCAAAGGCCTTTAAATGGTCTCTCCATCTAGTTCTGTAGGCTACACAGTCATGGGGAAGACTGCTGACTTGACAGTTGTCCAAAAGACGACCATTGACACCTTGCACAAGGAGGACAAGACACAAAAGGTCATTGCAAAAGAGGCTGGCTGTTCACAGAGCTCTGTGTACAAAGCACATTAATAGAGAGGAAGGAAGGAAAAGATGTGATAAAAAAAGTGTACAAGCAATAGGGATAACCGCACCCTGGAGAGGATTTTGAAACAAAACCCATTCAAAAATGTGGGGGAGATTCACAAAGAGTGGACTGCAGCTGGAGTCAGTGCTTCAAGAACCACTACACACAGACGTATGCAAGACAGGGGGTTTCAGCTGTCGCATTCCTTTTGTCAAGCCACTCTTGAACAGCACACAGCGTCAGAAGCGTCTCGCCTGGGCTAAAGACAAAAAAGAACTGGACTGCTGCTGAGTGGTCCAAAGTTATGTTCTCTGATGAAAGTAAATTTTGCATTTCCTTTGGAAATCAGGGTCCCAGAGTCTGGAGGAAGAGAGGAGAGGCCAATCCACGTTGCTTGAGGTCCAGTGTAAAGTTTCCACAGTCAGTGATGGGTTGGGGTGCCATGTCATCAGCTGGTGTTTATCCACTGTGTTTTCTGAGGTCCAAGGTCAATGCAGCCGTATACCTGGAAGTTTTAGAGCACTTCATGCTTCCTCCTGCTGACCAACTTTATGGAGATGCAGATTTCATTTTCCAACAGGACCTGGCACCTGCACACAGTGCCAAAGCTAGCAGTACCTGGTTTAAGGACCATGGTACCCCTGTTCTTAATTGGCAGCAAACTCCCCTGACCTTAACCCCATAGAAAATCTATGGGGTATTGTGAAGAGGAAGATGCGATATGCCAGACCCAACAATGCAGAAGAGCTGAAGGCCACTATCAGAGCAACCTGGGCTCTCATAACACCTGAGCAGTGCCACAGACTGATCGCAGTAATTCAGGCAAAAGGAGCCCCAACTAAGTATTGAGTGCTGTACATGCTCATACTTTTCATGTTCATCTTCATCAAGATTTCTAAAAATCCTTCCTATGTATTGGTCTTAAGTAATATTCTAATTTTCTGAGATACTGAATTTGGGATTTTCCTTAGTCATCAGTTATAATCATCAAAATTAAAAGAAATAAACATTTGAAATATATCAGTCTGTGTGTAATGCATGAATATAATATACAAGTTTCACTTTTTGAATGGAATTAGTGAAATAAATCAACTTTTTGATGATATTCTAATTATATGACCAACACCTGTATGTGATCCCTATTGCTATGCCAATGTACAATTACATTTCAGAAGTCTATAAATCTCAGTTACAGTACTGCAATATGAGCAGGAATTGTGAAATATTTTAGTCACAGCTGTATATTATGATTTTATGGATGTTCATTAGCAGACAGTACCCCAGTAGGCAATACCAAACACAGCCACTCAAATTAAATCATCTCAACAAAACAGATCTGGGAGCTAATTAGCAGACAAGCGGCACAAAAAAGTTCCCAAACGCCTAAAACTGTTCAAGGGATGCTGCGATCACTGATATATGAAAGACGCAATCTCACTCATCAATGGAAAATAGACTCTTGAGTTTATTCTGTGCACAGTGATAGATATACAGCATACTGAAGTAAACATTATGGGCCTCCATTCATCCATAAATGTATTGGGAAAGCCAGACAGAAAAAATATTTCATACCTGATGCCAGGTGGATGTCTGCCTTTCTCACCATGGTGGTCCATTGGTTAATATTGTTGCTTTGTAGGACTGGGTATAATATAAACACTACCCTTTCTCCGCGAGTTGGTGCAGGCAATCTCTTATCATCTCCATGCTGGGAGAACAGGCTAACCATTAGAGGAGAAACTAGATGCTATCGCGTCTATGTTGGCCTCTTTATCTTCTGCATATGCGTCCAGTCCTGCTGCACCTGGTGACCTATGTCTATACCACTGGATTCTCCCGCTCCTAAAATCCCTCTCCCTGAGAAGTATGGTGGCAACTCTGCTGATTGCAGGGGCTTCCTCAACTATTGTTGTTTACATTTTAAAAATCAACCTTCTGTGTTTGCCTCTACTCAAGCCAAGGGGACATTTATAATTTCCTAGCTCAAGGGCAGAGCATTGTCCTGGGTGTCACCTCTTCTTGAGGAGGAGTCTCCTGTTCTCACTGACTATCCCATCTTCATGAAGACATTTGAAAACATTTTTGACGTTTCTGGCAGAGTGTATGCAGCCGAGCCAAGTATTCTTGACTTACATCAGGGTAATCGCAGCGTAGCTTCCTATGCCATAGAATTACGTACAATATCGGCAGAGATCACCTGGGACAGTAGCGCCCTTAAAGCTGCGTTCCGCAGAGGGTTAGCAGAATGCATTAAGGACGAATTAACATACCGTGAGATCCCTGCGGGTCTGGAGGAGTTTATCAACTTGTGTAACCTGGTAGTCACTGAGCTTCAGTTAGAGAGAGGGTGCCAAGGACAATTTAATCCTCCCAGACTTAGTAAGTAACCTCCTCCGCAATCACTAGTCCATACTGTCCCCTCTCCTGTTGAGTCTGAGGAAGAACCCATGGACGTACGGGCGGTGTGGTTGTCGGACGGTGAGCGTACCAAACGCAGGACTAACAATGGGATGCAAGGGGGAGGGGGGGCTTGCCCGCCGGGAGAGCACAGTGATTATTGTTAGAGGCTATTGCAGCCACTAGCATACCCCCCAACTTTCTGAGATGGGAATGAGGGACACATATTAGCAAAAGTATGTAGGCATAGGACAAACCCCCTGCCACTGCCCCTTAAAGGGGAATTGTACAAAAAAATGATTGGTGAAACCTACAAGTGCTTTTTTGCCACTACTATTCCTTTATATTGGCTTTTGGGATTTACACATGTAGCAATTTAGAAATTGGATATAATGTTTAGCACTGGGGAACACTTCTTGATAGATGAGTAGTGCATTTTATACACAACTATACAGATCAGACTAAAATCAGGGACAAATAAGGAGCAACGAGGGACAGAGAGAGTTTGTTCCAAAATAGGGACAGTCCCTCGAAATCAAGGACATTTGGGAGCTATGGCCACTAGCAATAATCACATGTAAAATTCAACAGGTGGGTTTTACCTAAGTTGAAGGATCGATCAACTTATGTACATTTAGCCTGCCCATACATGGTTCAAATCTTGGCTAGTTCCTGATGAACTGGTCGAGATGTGAACCGTCTATGGCCAGCTTAAGCAGACTGACCCAACATGTCAATCACAAAAACTCTGACCAATATGTTTTTTCAACTTTGTTTTTAAATTGGAACTCTGTTTTCCTTGGCATGCCATCCTGAGCGGAATGCTGTGGATGAGTTCTGACAATTCTTTTGTATTTTGTCTATTGACAGTTTTATATATTCTAAGTTCATCTGTTAAGTTGCGGGATGTCAGTCGTTTGTCACAAGATGACAAGAGATTTTGCTTACATTCATCATCTTAAGCTCCTTAACTATCATTTCAGAATTAATGACATGCAAATGAGGACATTTTCTCAAAGTAAATATGTTTCTTGTCACAACAAAACTATCATTTTTCAAACAGAGGAGTATATTCAAAGCAAAAGAACCATATTGAAGCACGCACAGAATGTACTCTCTTCTGCTTAATGCCCAGGAAAAGCTTAAACTGTAGTTAAAGGGGCACATAAAAAGAGGATGAGGTATATATTTCAATGCAAAGTTGTGCATTGATATACACTGCTGAGTGATTGATAAGCCTTATAGTGCATCTGTCAACAATAAAATTTGCTAAAGTGAGAGCAGCCATAGTGCAGGACCTGGTGGTGCCAACAGGTACCTTCAGAAGTCTGTAAGAGTATCATGAGATCCCTGAGCCTTGGGCTGTTCTAATCTACAAATTCACATCCTTTGCAGGTAGTGTTAAAGGTCTGCCATCTTGCATTCTGCATTCTGTTACCAGCCTAAATAATTTGCAAGTAAAAGGACAGAAAAATACAGTATTTTAAATTCTTACTTGCAGTGTTTTTAACTTCCATTAAAAAAATGATTCACTTGCAATGTGTCTCTGAACTTTTTTGACTACTCCAGGAGTCATTTCCCTAACACTGCCCCCTCACTCCTTACTTGTCATTGCCCTTTCATCTTCTGGGGATTTCTTATTGGTCTCTGTGCTGGCCAAGCTTCTCTGCACCCCCCCCCCCCTTTCCTCTCTACATAACATTTCATGTAGCTGCCAAGAGGGCACTGAAGAGGAAGAGGATACTTCAGAGCAGCACTCTCACCCAGGGTTCTGAGGAAGTTGCTAGGGGTTCCTTGAGATGTGACTAATTGACCTCCCATATGATGGTGTTGCATATTTTTAGTGCCAGTGCTACTTGGCAAAGCCAGCTGCATAACACCAATGACCTTTTTAGCAGTCTTTAAGAAGACATCCCCATCAATGTGACATTTTACCCACTGGACACCAATGTAAAGTGCATTTGTCCCCCTGACCTCTAATTAATTGTTTTATCAAGGATTCCCTAAGACCTAAAATTATTTCATGGGTTTCCCTGGGATAGAAAAAGTTAAGAAAGACTGCTATAAAGTGTCTTTTGCTTTTAGATATCTACACAAGGTAAAATTTTAAATATAAATAACACGTACAAATATGTTTGATGCACATATAATCTTATGGAAAGATTTTCGTTTAAATTATTGGTCTGGTGTTGGAATCTCTTTAAAGGGGTTGTAAACCCTTGAAGCTTTTCACTTTAATGCATTCTATGCATTAAGGTGAAAAACCTCCTGTAGTGCACCAGCCCCCCCAGAGCCCCCCTTTTACTTACCTGAACGCGGTCCAGCTGGTTTCTCGAGTACTGATTGGCTCCCGCTGCTGTCAATCAAATCCAAAGACATGGGAGCTGGGGAGCGGGGCCGAGTCCTGCTGTCTGTGTCAATGGCAGCAACAGCATGACATGGGAGCGCGCCCTCACGGGTGCCCCGAGGGAGAGTGCTTCTACGTAGGGGCAGTTAATGTAGGGAGGAGCCAGGAATGCCGCTGAGGGACCCCAGAAGAGGAGGAACGGGGCCACTCTGTGCAAAACCACGGCACAGAGGAAGTAAGTATAGCATGTTTGCTATTTAACAAAAATGCTGAACCTTAACAACCCCTTTAAAACTGACTAGATGAGTGGCAAGAAGTGGGAGCAGCAGGGAAAGTTGAATAATCATATGCAGGTACAAAACACTTCTGATTGGCACTGAAAAATCACATGCAGAAGGAGATTTACTAAGGTGTGCAGTGAGATCATGTAAAGTAGACTTCTGTTGACAGAGATAGAGCACTTATGACACAGAGAGGATTATTTGTAAAGGGCTATAAAGGTTCCAAAATTGTTAGACTATCATTTTCAAAATTCACTCATAGTTATATAAGCTTTCTCAGGGATCAAATTTGCATTCAGTTTTATTCATTATTTCACTTTTAGATTTCAGATTTCTAACAGTTTTAGTTTTAGTTTAGATAAAAGTTTTCTAACTTTTATATTGTCTGTAAGCTAGCTCCCAAGTCTCCAGACTTCAGAAATAGGTGCTTGAAAGTATGCATACACAGGATGGTAATAGGCTATGTTTTTAATGTATGACCCTACTCGTCATATGAGCAACAAGGAACAAGAATGATAAAAAATATGGGGCGTGTCCGGACACGCTGAGGACCAGACGCACACTGACGAGGCTCCGCTGAGGATCCTACAATCCCGAGGAATCCTCCCTGGAGAAACAAGGGTGAGACCTTACAACACCCTAGCCCTACTCCCCAGACATCTAGCTACAGACCAAGCTGTCTATCGGGCGGATTGGAAACATCAAGCCGCACTGGCCCAAAATCGAGGCCGCGGCTTTTGAGGCCTACCGGTCCCGGGCCGAACGGCGGTGATAGTGGGCCTCCCGCACAACTTCTGAACCCCATCCACCCTACAGCACTACACAGCACTGCCTATCCTCCCCAGCATAACAACCCTGAGTTCTGCCCTAAATTACATTGGGAACTGACTGATGGCCTTTAGAGGCCTCTGGAGCCGCCATCTTTACTCCCTGCTTTCCTGGGCACAGGTTGCACATAACTGCATGCTAGCAGAGACAGATCCCACAAACTTCAAACAACCCTCTGTATTCTTGATCTCCCCAAGGGGCTCTAACCAGTCCCTGAAAACAATGTATGTCTAAACCACTGTACACTGCATACCGCGGTCCGTCTCACAGCACTAGAAGCCTTCTAAACATCTTGGGATGGGTAAAAACAAAGGAGCACAATCCCCAGCAAGATCCCGCTCTCCTATGGCAATGTCAGCAGACTCACCCAAACCCATAGCGGACATCTTCTGTTCACTCTCACATGATAAAATAGTGGACTCACAGGCTTCAGGAGGAAGCGTAAGATAAGCCAGAACTAGTCCCGAGAGACGGGATACTCAGCGCACAAAAAAAGGCTGCTCTCCACCATGTGAGCAAGCCCAGGAGACAATAAGTCTGAAAGACCTACACGCTGTCGCATCGGACATCAAAATTGCAGAACTCAGACATGACTTCCAAAAAATAGTGCAGAGGGTAGAGGAATTAGAAGACACCACAACCTGTCACGATTTTGAAATCCAAACCTCTAGCCATACTATTGATTCACACACAATGCACCTCAGAGACATGCGTCGCCATCTTGAAGATTTAGAGAACAGAGGGCGCAGACACAATATAAGGATAAGAAACCTTCCAGAAACCTTTGAACCAAACCAACTGCACACAACCCTTCTAGCGATATTCAACGACCTTCTGGGAAGACCGCTGGATACCCCAATAGAAATGGAGAGATTTCACAGAGCCTTGAATCCAAGGGGTAGAGATAATGAACCCCCAAGAGATGTTATTTGTAACATTGTGAATTTCCAACTTAAGGAAGACATACCACATAGTGCCAGAACCAGAGGGCACATTCTCTTCCAAGGCCACAAAATAAAACTCTTTCAAGACCTCTCCCAAATGACCTTACAACAACGTAAAGATCTGCGCCCTCTGTTAGATCTCCTCAGAGAAAGGAACATACCATATCGCTGAAAGTTCCCGTTCTGTCTGTCTGCAGGCCCCCCAAACTGCTCAACACTCCTGAAAGTTCCAAAAGATCTGCCCTCTTTCTGTGAAAGATTGAACATCCCCCTGGTCAACTTACCAAATTGGTATAGTGATTTGCGTCCACAGCATCAACTCCTTGAAGAACCCATGGAAATGCAACAACATGGCAACCCACCCTTGCAAAGAAGGCGACATCTATCAGCCAGGTTTTCTCCACCTCCAGCAAACAGATACCCACCGGGAGAAGGAAGTGTCCCTTCCTCCCCAGCGCACCGCGGGCTCAGAAAAGAATAAAACCCTATGCAACATTGGAATCTTCTGGATCGTCTCGGACCTGAGTCTTTATTTACCCCTACCACACTTGTCCAAGGACAGTAAGTATACACTACATGCTAGAGGTCCTTCTTCTATTATAAGTTCTTCAGTTTAAGGTTAATTCCAAACGACTGCAGTTTGAAGCAGTGGGACTACTGCCCTGATCATGTGTGGAGTGAGCTTTTCTTCACACGCCATAGAATGCACACGGCTAAAAGATGTACAGACTAATGTAAGTACATAATAGATAGGACTAAGCTCTCCGCATGGCACCCAAGTTTTACCCGGGCGTAATGGGAGAGAGACGTCACTCATGGAACTTATCCCTCAACTAAGATGGTCTTCACTAGTTTATTGCTACTTCTGTCATCCGCCTTAGTAATATAACAATATACTGTAACTAAGCCGCTGCACTCAAGTGCACAATATATCACTTGCTTTGGGCTTCTCCTGACCCTGTTATCCCCTCAGTGCTAAGATACACCTCCATGTGGAGAAGGATATATACACAACAAGACCCTGCAATAGCAATACTCGAGATTACACATTTCCTTGGAAATAGTCTAAGACAGCAACAGCCCTAACATTATTTTAAAGACGTAAACCACACACACCACCTCATCAACCCACCAACTGCCCCACAACAACTGCTCACACAAACACCAATCATACCTGCTCACCACCTAGGACTACATAGGACATCTTACTCACACTCATGTAGCATCTATAGGGTAGTAGTATTTTCCCATGTTTCAATCAGCAGCTCATCCACCATCGGATCACAATCTCCACTATACAACGCATTAACCATCCCAATCATACCACTATATTAACCCCCAATAAAAAAGCTTCTACTAATTACAGCAATACTACTGATACGTTTACTAAGAGATGGACCGCGGTCCTGCAGAAACTCACCCACACTGCCAGTCCCGCTAGGAACACTTTGATTGCTCATACACCTTATTAGTGTCCTCCATCTTCTCACCCCCCATCACAGCTGAGGTTACTGACCACAGCTGACACTACCCGACAGATACTGTGTTCAGTACTGAAGAGCTAGTCTCATATCAGTAGTCGGTAACGTTACAACACCACCAGGTGTCCCCCCCCCCCCCCTTAAGTGGGGTCTTCCCCCCCTTTTTTTTTTCTTTCTTTCTCTTTCTCTCTCTCTATCCCTACTTCTCCTCCCCCAATTCCCTCTCCTCTTTTTCCGAAATGACTCACCTTAAACTAATATTGCTTAACATCAAAGGATTAAACATCCTAGAAAAAAGAAGTAAAACACTTATGCACATGAAAAAACTTAAGGCAGATATCATACTCTTCCAAGAATCTAATTTTCGCTCCAACAACATTCCCAAACTGTCTAACTTGGATTTCCCCACGGTGTTCAATGCTACAAATAACTTGGCCAAAACGAAAGGAGTTGCTATTCTGATTTCCAAAAACATACCTTTAGAAATAACTGACTCTCTAAGTGATACAGAAGGGTGCTTCCTTTTCATCAAAGGAACACTCTGGGGAAAACCAATCACTATAGATAGCATATACAGTCCAAATAAAGCCCAAGTCTCATTCTTCAGAGACACTATAACTGAATTAGTCTCTTTTCAAAATGGTATTGTGATTTTGGGAGGTGACTTTAACATTGCCCTCAACCCTCTAGAAGACACCTCCTCTGGAAACCCCTCCCTACCATTCCGAGCTCTTAGACAAATCAAAAAACAATTACACGACACCCTACTACACGATACATGGTGTACCCTTCACCCAACTGGTAGGGACTACCCTTTCTATTCCACGCCGCACAATAGATACTCTAGACTGGATTACTTCTGGATCTCCCAAAAAGACCTTCCTTTGCTCTCCAGGGCCACGATAGAAGCCATGTTCCTCTCAGACCATCATCCAATCTCCATCTCCCTCTCTTTCCCGCAAACGCCCCATGCCCCCAAAGCATGGCGCCTCAACCCCTCTCTGCTCTCCAACCAAGAAAATCTAATAGCAATAACGAAAAACATTCAAGACTTCTTCCTAACAAATGACACCCCAGACACTAACCCCATCACCCAATGGGAAGCACACAAATGTGTGGTTAGGGGCCTTCTGCTAGTCAAAGCCACTGCCCGTGAAAAAGCCAAACAAGCCAAAATAAATGCCCTACTGAAGAAAATTCAAACACTGGAACAAACCCACAAAAGAACAAGAGCCAACAACACCTTAATAGAACTTTCTCAAACTCGCTCCATCCTCACTGAGGAACTGGGCCATAAAGTAAAAAAAAAAAATGTTTTATCACAACAACTTTTCTACGAACACTGTAACAAAAGGGGGAAATACCTAGCCAGAGCGATGCAAGAACGAAAAAGTCAATAACATAATCCGCACAATTCAAACCCCCAAAGGATGAATGGGTCAACACAAGCGAAGACATAGCCAATCAATTTGCAAAATATTATGCAGGATTATATATTTTGCCTCCAGAACAAAAACCCCCTGTCCTCCAAAACTCCAGAAAATATATAATTGAAGACTTCCTAAAAAAACATGCCCCAAAACCACTAGACAAACAACTAGCCAAAGATATAGATGACCCACTACTGGAAGATGAATTCATAGTGGCACTCAAGCAAACAAAAACCGGGAAAAGCCTGGGTCCAGATGGCTTCTAGGCCTCTTACTACAAGTCCTTCCCAAAACTCCTAGCCAGACCTTTCGTCAGAGCCTTCAACCACTTGGCAGATAAATACTCCACCCCTCACAACTTACTTGAAGCCCATATTACAGTCATCCCGAAGCCAGATAAGGACCCTACTCAAACAGCCAGTTACCGCCCCATCTCACTTCTTAATTGCGACTTAAAAATATATGCAAAAATCCTAGTAAACAGAATACTCCCCCTTATCACTAGACTAATACATAAAGATCAAGTCGGTTTTGTTCCGGGACGTGAAGCTAGGGATAACACCATAAAGGCGATCAACATCCAATACTGGCTTAATAGAAACAAATTACCTGGATTCCTCCTCTCTCTGGATGCAGAGAAGGCGTTCGATAGGCTGGCCTGGGATTACTTGAAAGCCACCCTTATCGCAATAGGATTGGCCCTAGGATCGTATCCCTAATTATGGCCCTCTATGCCAACCCCTCCGCAAAGATGAGAGTCAACAGCCTCCTATCGAACGCCTTCTCAATTCTTAATGGAACACGACAGGGCTGTCCCCTCTCCCCGATCCTTTTCATCCTAACACTTGAACCCTTCCTCAGAAGGATCAGAAGCAATAATGCCATAAAAGGAATTCCTTTAGCAGGGAAACACTATAAAATTGCCGCGTTCACGGATGATCTTCTTCTGTTCCTATCAGATCCCTTAATCTCCATCCCAAACATTCTGAAAACCTCAGTGCTTTCCAATACATCTCACACTTCAAAATCAACTACTCGAAATCTGAAGCCCTGAACGTCTCTCTCCCGTCTGACCAACTTAAAGCATGTAAAGATAACTTTGCATTCACCTGGAAATCCGACTCCATCAAATACCTAGGCATAAACCTAACAGCACAATCCTCTAACCTGTACAACAAAAATTATATTCCCATCATACAAAACGTTAAAGAAAACTTTAAGAGATGGAGCAAACCACACTTTTATTGGTTTGGCAGAGCAGCCATTATCAAAATGAACATACTCCCATGCATCCTTTATATTCTACAGACAATACCTATTACGGTCCCACCAACCTTTTTTCAAAGTGTCAGAAAACTGTGTTCGCCTTTCCTATGGCACACTAAAAAAACAAGAATCAGCCACACCCAACTAACTCTCCCTAAACTCAAAGGAGGCTTAGGCATCCTAGATTTCAAACTATACTATTGGGCATGCCACTTGCAACGCATAGTCGATTGGAATATGCACGACACAATTAAAGATTGGGTGATGCTAGAAAAAGCCACTTCTAACACTCCGTTGCACCTTGGATCCGCACTCACTATACACCTAAAGAACTGAAAGAACATTCTATGATCGGATCCTCACTAAACAGCTTCAAAAAAGATAGAGGTATATCGGCGACTCCAGGCCCCGTGACCCCAATCCTCAATAATCCAGAATTCCCCTTAGGACTCACCCAATTTATCACATGAATAGAAACGGACACGACACTACAGGCCCATCATTTAACCTCCAATGGAGATACTCTGCCACTGGATAGCATAAAACAAAAAAGGACCTCCATGACAATCAATTTCTGGAAATATTTCCAGATAAGGCATTTTATCCAATCCATCCAAAAAACTGGCAATCTTTCACAACCCCGGTCACAGTTCAACAACCTGTGTGCCAGCAAAAACCCCATACAACACACTTAAATTAAACATATCAGAAGAACAATGGACTCAGATTTATGAACACACACATAAGGGTTCCATTAATGTCTCCATCCAAGAGAATAATTTCAAACTTCTTACCCATTGGTATCGAACACCTACTACACTTCAACACTTCAACCCCAACACATCCAACCTTTGTTGGAGATGCAAACAAAGCACAGGCAGCCTTTTTCATATCTGCGCAGGAATTGTTCCCTTTTGGGAAAAAATACACTCGCAAATCAATCTTATAACCTCACAAAATTTACAACTAAAACCAGAACAATTCCTGCTTCACTTATGACAAACAAGTTCTATTCCATACTGCAAATCGCTCACCTTAAATATGATCAATGCAGCCAAACTTTGTATACCGAGATTCTGGGGAACCTCCAATGTATCCTCCTTACAGGACTGGTACAAACAAATTGAAAAAATTGCTGTAATGGAAGAGCTAATCGCCATATCCAACGACACCCCAGCAAAACATGCCAAAACCTGGGCAGAGTGGTACAGGTTTAAATTCTCAAATGACTATCTGGCAACACTAAATAATACAACATAATCCTATTTTTAAACAAATGCTACTCCCGCTCTCAGAGTCTACCCGGCAACAACAATAGCTTTCATGTAACAACCAAGGCCCATCAGAAAATAATTGGCCTACCCAATTCTCAGCCTTCCCCCCCCCCTTTTTTTTTCTTCTCTCTTCCATACCCCCCCCTTTCTCCTCCTTTTCCTTATATACTCATGACTGAGACTACATGTGCGGGCCACATGTAACTCTCAGATTTAAACAAAAAAAGAGATATGCTAAATGACAAGAACCCATCAACTGGTGGTTTTTGCTTTCTCCTCTCTTCTCATGCCTACTGTTTCTCTGATAACCCAAGTATGTATAATGCATATATCATATCCAGTTGTTATTGTACTGGTTATATGATATTGCTGTATTAGGTCTAATCGACTGACCAATCTACTTTAACATACCATTCAATATGATGCCTTTATTCTGTTAATCTTTGCCTATAATTGCAATGTATTGACTCTTTGGTTATACCTTCATTGTATTTCCACTTTATACTCAATACAATTTTTTGGGGAAAAAAAAAGATAAAAAAAATGTATATATATATATATATATATATATATATATTAAGATATATATATTAAGATTAATGCTATTTCCATGATCTTTTTTCATTTTATACATTTTTAGGCTGAGAAATCTGCCATTATAATTATTAAAATTGATATACTTGCTAGCTTTTCATATTTAGTTTTATGTAACCTGGGTTATAATTATATTTATAAAATAAACAACATAATAATAATAATCAATTTGGCACAATGCTCAAAATCTGATATATTTGTTACTAAACATTTCTAAAAGGTGGTATTTATATTTTGCCAACAAAAAATATAATATGTAGTTGGCAGCATATTTAATTCATGATCTAAGCTATTTTTTCTTTGGTGGTCAATGGGAGTAATAAATAATTAATATTATACAAGATTTATATAGCGCCAACAGTTTGCACAGTGTTATACAACATGAGGGCAGACAGTACAATTACAATACAATTCAATACAGGAGGAATCAGAGGGCCCTGCTCGTTAGAGCTTACAATCTAGGATTGACTCCATGTCAATTGGCGTAATAAATGTCTTGGGTCATTCATCAGTGGGAGTAAAAAACACCCCCACGTCTATGAAATAAAAAAATTACCCCGTGTCAGTGGTCAGTAGGAGTAAACAAATGTCCCTAAGTCAGTGGGACATTGCCCAATGTGTCAGTGATCAGTTAGAGGAAAGGCAGCCCTGTGCCATTTGGAGGAATGGCACCCCTCTGTCAGTGGTCAATGGAAAATTGTGCTTAATTATTGGTGTTCAGTGGTAACTTACCTTGCAGGCTCCATGGCCTAGACCAGTGATGGCGAACCTTGGCACCCCAGATGTTTTGGAACTACATTTCCCATGATGCTCATGCACTCTGCAGTGTAGGTGAGCATCATGGGAAATGTAGTTCCAACACATCTGAGGCGCCAAGGATCGCCATTACTGGTCTAGACCATTGCATGAGGTGACTTCATTTCAGGGGCCTGTATACAACCCGTGGGCTGTAACCATCTCATGGGAATACTTTAATAATATAAAAGATTAAGTGCTGAAACATGTTGCATTGTGCATTATGTGCAATATATGCAATATACAGTATATAATAAATACTAAAACTTGAACTTGCAAGAAATTACATTTCTGAAATGTTTTATTACATGTTTACCTAAAAACATTCAGCTGGAAATTATTCAGAAAGAACTTTTCTTCACTTTATCCTTAGTATGTTCCATTTCAGAGATTACCAACTAAGCACGGCCATGTTTGTTCAAGCAGATGCTCAAAGATGCAGAAGCAAGTATCATTTCACTGGCATGAGAGAGGGAACACTGCTCAACCTCACTGGTAGCATATAATTTGCTTAAATCAAGCTCATTGAGAGAGTTCTTAGTGTTTCATTATGAATATACTTTTAAAGTGTACACAAGCCAGACATTAGAAAAAAAAAATCTTAAAGGTAAACTGTGGTATGATTTTATTTTACTGAGCAAATATTTTATAGTTATTTTTGCAGTATTTACCTTGAAATTAAAATGTATTATTCTGACACATTTCAAATTCATATATGTATTGTTGTGATAAAGGCAAACTAATGGCTTTGGATTTTTTTTTTTTTTTAACCACTTCAGCCCCGGAAGGTTTTGCAGCTTTAGGACCAGAGCACTTTTTGCGATTCGGCACTGCGTCGCTTTAACGGACAATTGCGCGGTCGTGCGACGTTGTACCCAAACGAAATTTGCGTCCTTTTTTTCACCATTTTTGGCCGATTTATATAATTCCTCATATTTGCGATAAAAAAAATCGCAATCGGCGTTTATTGATTGGTTTGCGCAAAAGTGGCCGCGTTTACGGATGATGAGAATTCATTTCTGGGGTTTTTATTTTTTTTTTATTTTTTACTAGTAATGGCGGCGATCTGCAATTTTTAGCGGTACTGCGATATTGCAGCGGACATGTCGGACATTTTTGACACTTTTTTGGGACCAATGACATTTATTCAGCGATCAGAAATTTAAATGTCCACTGATTACTGTATAAATGTCATTGGCAGTGAAGGGGTTAACCTGCAGGGGGCGATCTAGGGGTTAATAGTGTTCCCTGGGTGTGTTCTTACTGTGGGGGGGTTGGGCTAACATGGGCATGAGAGATCTAACTGATCCCAGTGACAGGGATCAGTAGATCTGTCATGCCCCACTGACAGGGCGGGGAACCGCCGTGTTTACATCGGCGGTTCCCCGTTCTTTGCCCTGTAGCCGCTCATCGCGGCTCGCCGGCGGACATCGGGTCCGCCCGAGCCGCGGGCACACTCCTCAGGTGGCCTGGTGGCCAAAATGCGAATCGCCGTTTATTTACGGCGATTCGCGCAGGGCTCCCCCACCGCCGCCGTAAAAACACGGCGCGCGGTGGGGAACCGGTTAAACTGGTGTTTTATATTTATTTTCTACTATACTGTATGTACAGTAAAAACACAATGATTGTTTTAGAAACTTTTCAAATGAACATTTCATGCATGATAAATAATTCCTATGGGTTTCAGAGACTCTGCCTCTTAGGCCCCATTCACATCTGAGCGTTTTGTAGCTTGAAGCCTGAAGCTACAAAACGCTGGAGGATTAAAAAATCAATGATTCTCTATGGGGATGGTTCACATGTCCACTCCGAAACGCCTGAAGCCAAATGCCTGAAGCCAAATGCCTGAAGCTCAAAAAAGTCCTGGAGGTATTTTTGTAGCTTGATTTGGGCGTTTTTCTACTTTTGACATTGGTGACCATTTGACTTGTAGAAAATCGTGCAAAATCGCGGTAAAAATCATGGCAAAATCGCCGTAAAAGACATGTGTCTTTCTGCCGGAAAACGCTACACCCAGGTGTGAATCCGGCCTAACTGAAGCCTTGGCAGAGCTGTACGATGGGATGGTGATCATTTAGTAATCTGCATCACTCACGCATGGAAATTTAAATGTAGGCTACTGAGCTTTGTTAACAACAGACCTTCAGCAAGTTAAAGAAAGGAGAAACTGGAAAATATATACAATGTAGGGTTCTGCTGCCTCTACTATCTGAATTTGTAAATATATTTTGCTTGTTAATTACCAGAGTTAGTTGGTTCTTTCTGTGCCTCTTGTTCTTGATAATAGGGTCAGAAACCTTGATTGGAGGACTGTGATATTATATAAAGTAGAGTTTCCAGGAGATAGACACACAGAACTGAGCCATATGACCTTATACATACAGGTTCTGCTTTATTTTCACCAAAACAAGAGGCAGAAACAAAGTAAGTGTGTATCTAAATATCATTGACAGACCTATCATTGTCCTATTGTTATTATCTCATGTGCACATAGCTAGGTCTAAGCTACTGTATGTGTGTAGGGGTCACCTTCCAGTATATTAGTAGGCAAAAACTTTATATTGCAATAGCGTTTATATGCAGATCCTGTTATTTTAGTTAACCCCGCCCCTTCTAGTCTGGGATTCTATAGCAAGTTTTATCTCAGGGCTCAATAATCAGCAAATGTTGATGCCAAGTTAGGAATCCTATGGCCACTTCTGGTAGTTAGAGTTCTGGTTGCATGACAGATTAGATGCTACTAGGGTCTAATCACAGAGTAGATAGGCTGATTTTAAATTTCAATATCTTACCACGGTTTCTGTTGGAGAAAATATGCAGTCCAGGCTGGTTGGACAACAGCTAGAGGATTTCCTCATCATCCCAGACCTTGTTTTCAGGTCTCTGACACCAAGGCAAATGCCAAATTATGATCATCCTCAGGGGCTCCTACAACTTGACTTTGCTGCAACATTTATCTGGAGATATCTCTATTAATAACTATATATACCTGGGTATACAGTAGGTTCACAAATCCGCCAGGAGTCTTGTCGGCCATTTGCTGATAATATGTTTGTATATTGGGTGTATGTGCAATTAAAGTATTACAAAACCCACAACAGTAAAATCAGTCTGTATATACAGCAAGGCTCTGAGGAAGAGGTCTTGGCCTCGAAAACGCGTCAGCCAGTCTGTAGAGGACATCATCCATTTACGTGAGATGAAAGGGATGCGTAGCTGATATGTACTTCTATGCTCTTAATTGAAACTCGTTTGTGAGTATGTTTTTATTACAATTTTTTAATAAATCTTGTGATTGAGGACAATGCGCTAGGCCAGTGCGTGTTTTGTTTTTCTCCTGTGTATACAGTAAAGCATGCTTCTTATACTGACTGTGCAACCTAAGGGGTTATCCTCTGAATTGCGTAAAAAGGTTTAGTGTGTATTGCTAGAGAGGTTTTTTTTTTCTTGGGAGAATGCATGTGATCAGCACAGGGCCAATCAGCACTGTCCAGACAGAGGATCAGGAGTCCTGCATTCCAGGGTCGGCCCTACCATGGGTCACAGTGGGTCCATTGGACCCAGACAGCACTTTGAGAGGGGCAGCAAATTGAACCTCAGCCACCTCTCCTTCTTTTCTATTTACCCAGCAAATTGACGATCAAGATTTTATTTTTCGGCAGCTTTGTGTGTCATGACAACAACTGCCCCCCAGGCCACTCCGCCTGCCCCTATACTACCCTAGCCCCCCTATACTGCCCTAACCTGTCTTTATACTACCCTAGCCTGTCTATATACTACCCTAGCCTGTCTTTATACTACCCTAGCCTGTCTATATACTACCCTAGCCTGTCTGTATATACCCTAGCCTGTCTATATACTACCCTAGCCTGTCTATATACTACCCCACCTGTCCATGTGCTAACCTATCTTGTCCATATACTACCCCAGCCTGTCTATATACTACCCTAGCGTGCCCATTTACTACCCTACCCTACCCATATACTACCCTAGCCTGCCTATATACTACCCTAGCCTGTCCATATACTACCCTACCCTGTCCATATACTACCCTAGCCTGTCTATATACTACCCCACCTGTCCATGTGCTAACCTATCTTGTCCATATACTACCCCAGCCTGTCTACATACTACCCTAGCGTGCCCATTTACTACCCTACGCTACCCATATACTACCCTAGCCTGTCCATATACTACCCTAGCCTGCCTATATACTACCCTAGCCTGTCCATATACTACCCTACCCTGTCCATATACTACCCTAGCCTGTCTATATACTACCCCACCTGTCCATGTGCTAACCTATCTTGTCCATATACTACCCCAGCCTGTCCATATACTACCCTACCCTGTCCATATACTACCCTAGCCTGTCTATATACTACCCCACCTGTCCATATGCTAACCTATCTTGTCCATATACTACCCCAGCCTGTCTATATACTACCCTTGCGTGCCCATTTACTACCCTAGCCTGTCTATATACTACCCTAGCCCGCCCCTTTGAATTGAGCGTAATGTTATGTTATATAATTGTGCATATAGACAAGGTACTATTGCATATAAATCTAATCAATGTTCCACATGTCAGTGAAGTCACTGTGGTGGCTGCCTCATCCCTTTGTATTTGGTTAGAAAAAGAAATATACCCCCTTTAGTGGGACTTTGATTAGGCAGCAAACCACCACACTTAAATCAAATTTTGTCAAAAAATATCATTTTTATTTTAAAATAGGGTTACTTGTATTTAACGAACCCTATACAGCATAAAATTGAATCACATCTCTATATGACGGATCAAGTGGTCAGAAAGTACATCACAGGGTTGACCATAGATAAATATGTGTACATAGCTTAGATGGTGATATAGAGCAATCCGTTGTCCAGGAATGAGGGAAGGTGGTATTCAATGTCCCAGTGCCCAACGTTAAACGTTTCGGGTCCCTATCAGACCCTTCTTCAGGGAAGATGTTCAACTGAGTCACTCATCTATTATGAAGCGATTAGATATGTAGTTAGATTGCATATAAATCTGACTTCCTGATAAATTAAATTTTAGTTTTAATTATCATGATATAAAATAATGGTGGTGGGGGCAATTTGGTGGGCGTGATTTTTTTTTTTTTGGGGGGGGGGGCAGCATTTCATTCTAGGACCCAGGCAGCACAATCTCTTGGGCCAGCCCTGCTGCATTCTCATAGGACAATTGTAGGAGAATGAAAACACCTCCTACAAGCTTTAACCAAACACTCATAGAAGTCACAAGGCTGCTATATACTGCTGATGAAAAAAAGTATTTAGCAGTTTATATTTACTAAAATAATTGTGTTTCCATGTTCTGTGTACTATGGGAGGCCAAATATAGTGAATGCAGGGTCCTGAGTGTTGGAACAGCAACAGAAATCTGCTTTATACTGTGAACTATAAATATATATATACAGTATGCATTATACCTGTCTATGCAGCTAGGTGGCACTGCAGTAATGTAGTGTTATGTGCATGGAAAATCTATTGTAATGCAATAAGAGGAAGTGTTATCCTTCCTCTTTTCTGTGTACTCATTTCTTATTACGTTCCTGTTTATGTTCTGATACTCCTGAAAGTACAGCTATCCTCTGTGTAGAAGAAGCTTCCAGCAAATATATCAATACTCTGCACAATACTGGGTTTAGTAACACTTTAATAATATTTTCTTATATACAGTATCTTACGAAGGTGAGTACACCCCTCACTTTTTTGTAAATATTTTATTATACCTTTTCATGTGACAACGCTGAAGAAATGACACTTTGCTACAATATAAAGTAGTGAGTGTAGAGCTTGTATAATAGTGTAAATTTGCTGTCACCTCAAAATAACTCAACACACAGCCATAAATGTCTAAACCGCTGGCAACAAAAGTGAGTATACCCCTAAGTGAAAACGTCCAAATTGGGCCCAATTAGCCATTTTCCCTCCCCGGTGCTATGTGACTCGTTAGTGTTACAAGGTCTCAGGTGTGAATGGGGAGCCGGTGTGTTAAATTTGGTGTTATCGCTCTCACTCTCTCATACTGGTTACTGGAAGTTCAACATGGCACCTTATGGCAAAGAACTCTCTGAGGATCTGAAAAAAGAATTGTCGCTCTACATAAAGATGGCCTAGGCTATAAGAATATTGCCAAGATCCTGAAACTGAGCTGCAGCACGGTGGCTAAGACCATACAGCTGTTTAACAGGACAGGTTCCACTCAGAACAGGCCTCGCCATGGTCGCCCAAAGAAGTTGAGTGCACGCGTTCAGTGTCATATCCAGAAGTTGTCTTTGGTAAATAGATGTATGAGTGCTGTCAGCATTGCTGCAGAGGTTGAAGGGGTGGGGGGGGGGGGGTCAGCCTGTCAGTGCTCAGACCATAC
>BLSH010450171.1:298478-310260 GCA_018402905.1 Glandirana rugosa | reverse complement strand
TAACATCACCACTCCTCTCTGAATCCAACCCCAGTGAATACTAGGGGTATTGGTTCTGACTACAGAGAAAGGAGGAGCAGCAGGAGAGTGCTGGCAAGGTAAGTGTCAGGGCCTGGACTCAAACCTGGGATCTCTGCTGTGTCTGGCAATGACTCTGCTTGCTGAGCCACCTGGAATGCTGGACAGTTCCCTGGACAATTCCTTGTACGATCTTGCCTTGAATCTTGTTTGTCTTGCACCTTGAACTCTTTGCTCCTCCTATGAACTTTCTGATTTAAGCCATGTTTCCGCACTTCCTGTTTGCCAGATTATTGTGCTCCCTCTAGCCAATATCTCGCTTTTGTCTCTCCTGCTGCCGTATCTTAGCTACTATTTATTAGTGACCTTTGGCTTGTTCCTTGGCTATGCTTCTGCTTCATTCCAACCTGCAACCATTCTTTACTGCCTTTTGGCTTGTTTCCTGACTACGCTTCTGCTTGATCCCTACCTGTTATATCTGCTACTGGACCGTGGCTTGCTTACCTCCTGGTGGGGGATTTTGAGGACCGTGAACTGTTATCAACATGCATCCACCATCAAGAGCTCTGGTGAATGCCAGTTAGTATTTAGACCCCACACCTCATAAGAACTTGTTTCATCAGCCAGGGTGACCTGCCTGTATAGCTGTCCCGCTTGTTGGTGGGTGCTGCTCCACTGCTATAGCTACTGGCCAGTGGTGGCTGCTGCTCCATCGGTTGAGAGGGTGGCAGACAGACCACGGACCCCCGCTCCAGCCTGCACCATGCACCCCCCCCACCCGGTCACCAGCTCACTCACCCTGTGCTGACAGTTGGAGATGGCAATGGTGTTTTCCCCCCCAGTCTTCTCCGTGTCCGGGCTCCATCGGTCAGGCTTCCCATGCGTCTCCTCGGTTGTACGTCTCCTCCCTCCTCCCAGGCCAACAGGAAGGCTTCTCCTTTCTGCCAATAAGAAAACATGTCTCAATATTCATTCACTATTGTCACACAACTGGGTGGGCTCTGGGTGCAGTGCTCTGCGCCCCAAGCCCACCTTTTTTGAAGCCTATTAGAGCCTCTGGCTCTAATCACGTGTTTCAAAAATAAAAACCCTCATTGGAAGCCATGTGTCCAGCGCCCTGCATGTAGATTAGGGGGCCAGATGCATGGTTGGGGGGAGCGGCACCCATGCGCCCCTAATGGACGGGCCGCCACTGTTACTGGTCTCCGAACCTGACTCCAGACCATGGAAGTATGTGTTGGAAAGGCACCCCTTCAATGGACACTGTCACTTGGACCTGAACTGGCACCGGGAATAAATCATGTCTATTCTAATTTCCAACACATCTGGTATTTTTATGAATGAGTAAATGCTTAGTCTGTGTAATAAGAAGTGGATATGTAAATGATGTGAAAGGTAACGCTGCTGACCAGAGGAGAATAGGAACTGTAACTGACGCACTTGTAACTCTGCACAATGGCTTCTTTGTGTGCCACCACTCCTCATCTCAACACCATGACATGAAAATTACAATTCTGACGTAATCACAAAAAGTGAAAACACGTTTTACAAATGGAACAGCTGGTCTTCATTTTCCTTTATTAGATAACACAACGGATCTATTTATCAGTCTCTGACATCATATTCTGGGATGTATTCAGTTGCCAAGGAAAATATAATCCTTCAGAATGATTTCATTCATAAAAATGGCTCCGGGCAGGATAGTATTCAAGGCTGGCCCAGAATCAGCAACCAAAAAATGTGGGAGATCTTTATTGTTGCAAAGAGAAAAAAAGTTTCAGTTGCTCTGAGAGTCCAAAACCAGAAAAGATAAATGTGAGAGGGACAGCTCACTACAAATCGTCCGTTCCTCAGATCTGTTTGGTGGCTGGCAAATCTAGTTATTTTTTGAATATGCTAAAATCACAGGTTCAGAGTTTATGTAAACTTTTATTTGCTCTGTAATGGACTGCTAAATATTTAATTGAAAAGTTTTATTAAAAAAATAAAAAATAAAACATTAAATGTGTGAGAAAACCTTGAGAATATCTTCCTCTGCTCCCAGACTGGGCTGCACTGCTAATTACAGTGCATCCGGAAAGTATTCAGTGCTTCACTTTTTCCACATTTTGTTATGTTACAGCCTTTTTCCAAAATGGATTAAATATATTATTTTCCTCAAAATTCTACATAAATACCCCATAATGGAAACGTGAAAAAAGTTTGTTTGAAATCTTTGCAAATTTATTAAAAATAAAAAAAAAATAAAAAAATCCCATGTACATAAGTATTCCCAGCCCTTGCCATTACACTTAAAATTGAGCTCAGGTGCACCCTGTTTCCACTTATCATCCTTGAGATGTTTCTACAACTTGATTAGAGTCCGCCTGTGGTAAATTCAGTTTACCGGACATGATTTGGATAAGGAGATATACCTGTGCTCAGATCCCAATAGCTTGTACATGTAATGAACTACCAGGTGCTAAAGGGGTGTGACCACATGTTAATACTACAAATGCCAAATGGACCCTCTGTACACTGCTACACCCTTCACAGCAAACTATGCAATGTAAAACAGGGATATTTAGTTCACATATATTGCAATACATGTTTAACCACTTCAGCCCCGGAAGGATTTCCCCCTTTAGGACCGGAGCCCTTTTTGCGATTCGGCACTGCGTCGCTTTAACTGAAAATTGCGCGGTCGTGTGACGTTGTACCCAAACGAAATTTGCGTCCTTTTTTTCCCACAAATAGAGCCTTATTTTGGTGGTATTTGATCACCGCTGCGTCATTTCTGATCGCCGCTATAAACAAAAGAAGAGCGACAATTTTGCAAAAAAACACAAATTTCTTACTTTTTGCTAAAATACAAATCCAAAAAAAATATATAAAAAAACATTTTTTTCATCAGTTTTGGCCAATTTATATTCTTCCTCATATTTGCGATAAAAAAAATCGCAATCGGCGTTTATTGATTGGTTTGCGCAAAAGTGGTCGCGTTTACGGATGATGAGAATTCATTTCTGGGGTTTTTATTTTTTTTTTATTTTTTACTAGTAATGGCGGCGATCTGCGATTTTTAGTGGTACTGCGATATTGCAGCGGACATGTCGGAACATTTTGACACTTTTTTGGGACCATTGGCATTTATACAGCGATCAGTGATATAAAAATGCACTGATTACTGTGTAAATGCCATTGGCAGTGAAGGGGTTAACCTGCAGGGGGCGCTCTAAGGGTTAACTGTGTTCCCTGGGCGTGTTCTAACTGTAGGGGGACTGCCCTAGCAGGGGAAGGGAAGTGATCACACCTTCCGTGTAGAGGAAGGCTGTGAATCACAGCCCTTCCCCCTTCACAGAACGGAGGTCCGTGTTTACTTACACGGACCTCCGTTCTTTCACTCCAGGGGGGGCATCGCGGGTGGCCGGTGGCAATCGAAGCCGCCGCACCCGCTCCCTGGCCCTCCCCGGACACAGTGAGCGCGCGTGCTCAGATCCCAATAGCTTGTACGTGTAATGAACTACCAGGTGCTAAAGGGGTGTGACCACATTTTAACACTACAAATGCCAAATGGACTCTCTGCACACTGCTACACCCTTCACAGCAAACTATGCAATGTAAAACAGGGATATTTAGTTCACATATATTGCAATACATGTTTAAGCTGACCAACTCCGTCAAAGTAATCCCTCTTCTGGCCAGTCCTACACTGCCTTGCCACTACAAGTGCTACGGTGGACACCATGCCAACCTGGGGCATAAAGGCAAGATGGGGGAGAGTGACTAGGTTTTACATTTTATGTTTTATGTTTTACATTTAGCATAGTTTGCTGTGAAGCGTGTAGCAGTGTGCAGAGGGTCCATTTGGCATTTGTAATGATTTGGATAAGCACACTCCTATATATAAGGTCCCACATTGTACAGTGCATGTCAGAGCACAGACCAAGCCATGAAGTCCAAGGAATTGTCTGTAAATCTCAGACACAGGATTGTATCGAGACACAAATCTGGGGAAGGGTACAGAAACATGTCTGAGGCATTGAAGGTCCCAATGAGCACAGTGGCCTCCATCATCTGTAAATGGAAGAAGTTTGGAACCACCAGGACTCTTCCTAGCGCGGACCGCCTGGCCAAACTGAGCAATCGGGGAAGAAGGGTGTTAGTCAAGGAGGTGACCAAGAACCTGATGGCCACTCTGACAGAGCTCAAGCATTTCCCTGTGGAGAGAGGAGAACCTTCCAGAAGAGCAACCATCTCTTCGGCACTCCACCAATCAGGCCTGTATGGTAGAGTGGCCAGACAGAAGCCACTCCTTAGTAAAAGGCACATGACAGCCCGCCCGGAGTTTGCCAAAAGGCATCTGAAGAACTCTAACAAAATTCTCTGGTCTGATGAAACAAAGGTTGAACTCTTTGGCCTGAATGGCAAGCCTGAGGTCTGGAGGAAACCAGGCTCTTCTCATTACCTGGACAGGCGGGGTCAGTTATGCAGCCAGTATCACAGGTGGGGGCAGTTATGCAGCCAGTGACACAGGTGGGGGCAGTTATGCAGCCAGTATCACAGGTGGGGGCAGTTTGCAGCCAGTGACACAGGTGGAGGCAGTTATGCAGCCAGTATCACAGGTGGGGCAGTTATGCAGCCAGTATCACAGGTAGGGGCAGTTATGCCGCCAGTGACACAGGTGGGGGCACTTATGCAGCCAGTATCACAGGTGGGGGAAGTTATGCAGCCATTGACACAGGTGGGGCAGGTATGCAGCCAGTATTACAGATGGGGGCAGTTGTGCAGCCAGTGACACAGGTGGGGGCAGTTATGCAGCCAGTGACACAGATGGGGGCAGTTACGCAGCCAGTGACACAGGTGGGGGCACTTATGCAGCCAATAACACAGGTGGGGGCAGTTATGCAGCCAGTGACACAGGTGGGGGCAGTTATGCAGCCAGTGACACAGATGGGGCAGTTATGCAGCCAATATCACAGGTGGGGGCAGTTATGCAGCCAGTGACACAAGTGGGGTACATTGCAGAGACCCCCCCCCCGAGGTCGGGACAAGTTCTGCACTTACCCCATCCAATAGGCAGGCAGGAGTGTTTCAGAGTTCAGCATGCAAAGAACGTCTGTCCCTCATTGTCGGACGGTCACCGGGCAGTCAGGGTCTCTGTAGAGCGGGAGTCACGTCCGCTGCCACAGTGACCCGCCCCCAGCCACCCCATCCATTCACACTGAGCCGCAGGCTCAGGGCAGCACATAGCTTTTAATGGCTGACCAATAGGCTCACTACTTGGCTGTCTGGTGACAGCCAAGGAGCCGAAAAAAAAAAGAAAGTCAATGTACCCACGCCACCTGTAGGGGGGCCGGGCTGATTTTTTTTTTTAGCCGGCGGGGAGGCGGCGCCCAAGCGCCCCTCATTCACCAGCCGCCACTGTGTACATGTGATTTTTTTTATTTTTAATAAATTTGCAAAGATTTCAAACAAACTTCTTTCACATTGTCATTACAGGGTATTGTTTGTAGAATTTTGAGGAAAATAATGAATTTAATCCATATTAGAATAAGGCTGTAACATAACAAAATGTGGAAAAAGTGAAGCTCTGTGGATACTTTCTAGATGGACTGTATACTGTTCCAAATACAAATCTCAGGACAAGGGAAGGGAAAGCCTCTACCCCTCAAATTTCCCCTCTGGGCATGACCTCCCCCCACTCCAAATCCCCCTCCCAGCACAAATTCCCATCTTCCAACCCCTCATCCAAGACCAATTCCCCCCCGGTAAGCAAATATTCCCTCCTAGCACTAATCCCTTACCCCCTTCTACCATATCACCTTTTCTAGCACAATTTATCTTCCCCCCTCCTAGCACAAATTATCTTCCGCCCTCCCAACACAAATCCCCAAAACCACTACTCCTAGCACACCTCCTCAAATGTCCCCTCCCAACACAAACCCCCTCCCCCCAATCTCCTCATGGTGCCCACCCACTTCACATGATAACTCAGTGTCCCTACTGCCCACCCCTTGTCCCGGCCCTGGTTGTCAGGATACACTGATTAGCAGCTGCAACTACTGATCAATGGAAAATTTTCCAACATGTTCCTTCAGGAGAAGTTGATTTTGGTCTGTATCACATGGGCTTCAGCTTCTATAAGAGCAGTGTGAGCAGCTATGACAAAGCTTGGAACCCTAATACCTTCTGTTGAGCAGGGGAGCTCATACACTGAAAATCGGTCAGTCCTTGCTTGAAGCTTTGATTACATCCTTGCTTTAGGAACCATGTCATATTTCTGTTCTATTTTTCTGATGCTCTTGCACAGTTGTCAAAAACGAAAAAGTTTTGTCATTTTTACAAGCAAGAAGCCTAAAAATCTGAAGAAAATGCACAAATAGGAATAGAAAAGAAAACATGCAAGCATGAAAAAAGCCTCAGTTGTAAATATCTGAAAATATGTGTAGAATAGGGATGAGCAGAGGAATTTCAGTTAAATAAATTTTGCAGTGAAATTAGAAATTTCACAGTTTTGCCAAAGTGGATACTTTCAGTTTTGCTTATTGAGCTGCTTAGGGAACATCCACTTGAAAAAAAAAAAATCTACTCTCTTTTATTCTATTTAGGCCTCATTTAGATCTGATTTGCGCCTTGAAGTGTGACCTGCATTCAGCTTGCTCTTCTGAGAGCATTTGACAGGCTGTGAGGAGGAGTTGTGTTACCTCCTCGCTGCCTGTTTTTACCCCCCAAATACTGGACAACTGACAGAGCCACAACCCACTTCCATGCTTGGCTGAGGGGGGGGGGGCGGTTGCAGTGCAGCCACATCCACTTGAATGGGTCATGCTCAGCAGGCGGTTGAGTGCGACAGGGGTATAATTCTTGCTGTGGTTGCAAAGCAAAGCACTGCAGCCACAGCATGTGTGCACCCCTGACAGTTGTCTTTGAAGCAAAAGGGAGGGGCAGCAGTTGAGAGGTGGTAAAAATGCGTCTCGATGCAGGGTTTTACTGCCCATAATTGCAAGTGTAAGTGAGCCCTTAGAGGGTGTGGGGTGTATTTGGGTAGTTTAGTTTATTTCAGCAAGTGTTCTTGGTATTTTTTTCCCTTTTTTGTATTTACTTGTTATTTATGTACTGTCAAATTTTTATTTTACTTTTTTGACGGACTATTAAGCTCCAGTATATACAATTTTTGTTCTCTGGTTTAGAGTCCTTCCTGATTGACTCCCAAGAATTGTGTCAAAATGGTAATTTTTTTTTACAAATCTTCTGATTTTCGAAGAAAAATCTCAGTTTTGCGCATTCCTAATGTGGAATCCAAACACCGCTATCAAAGTGCTTCTGCAAGCTTAGTAGTACTCTATTTTGCTGCAAAATAAAATTCCTGTAATACTGAACCAGTGTACCAAAGTACTATTTTAAGGCTCCATTCACACTTGTACTCCAAAGTTGAGCCAACTTTGGAGTGCAACTTTGGATGGGTGCGACTTGGATACGACTTTGACTTTGACCAGTGATAACAGACAACTGTTGCATTCTATAACATTCAGGTATGACTTTCATGCAACTTTTAAGGGTTAACATTGAAGTCTATGACCCTCAAGTTGCATGAAAGTCGGATCAAGTGCATGAACTACTTTGAAGTTGCTGCAACTTTAAGTCGCACATATACTGTAGGAATGGTTATCATTGGAAAACATGGGGAACAACTTGTCAAGCGAATTTGATGTCCAAAGTTGCATGACAAGTCGCACAAGTGTGAATGGAGCCTAAGACCCCATACACACTATTCGATCTTCTGCAGATTTTTGTCTTTAGATTTACCAAAACCATGTAGTGCAAGGGCCTGCCTGATTGCATACAAATCAAAACTCTTAAGGTTTGACCTCATATTATATGGTTTTGGTAAATTTGTAGACAAAAATCTGCAGAAAATCTAATAGTGTATATGGGGTCTTAAATAGAGTTGAGCGAACCCGAACTGTAAAGTTCGGGTTCCTACCGAACTTTGGGGTGTCCGTGACCCGGACCCGAACCCAGACATTTGAAAAAAAGTTCGGGTTCGAGTTCTGGGTTTGGGTATTTGATCACACATGTTGAATAGCTGCAGGGCAGCCAATCAACAAGCGTTTCACTGATTTGCCCTTAGAAGCCATCACAGCCATGCCTACTAATGGCATGGCTCTGATTGGCCAGTGCATCATGTGACCCAGCCTCTTTATAAGCTGGAGTCACTTAGTGCTGCATGTCACATGCTCTCTGGGTAGTGCAGGGAGAGGATGCTGCTGGAGCTGTGAGGGACAGATTGCAGATAGATAGATAGGTAGAGATTACTGCTACTACTGCTTTTAGGGACAGATTGCAGATCTCACCCTGCATTACAGAAAGATCTGACAGGACTAGGTAGAGTCTACTGCTTAGAGGGACAGATCATTGTTTTAAAATCATCTCCTAGTCCTATAGGGTCAGGTTCCTGCTATTGCTGTAAGGGACAGATTATTGTTCTAAAATCATTTTGCAGCCCTCTAGCACATTCCAGGACTTTTTTACAGTAATTTTTGTGCCAAAAAGTTTGGGTCCCCATTGAATTCAATGGGGTTCGGGGTAAAGTTCGGGTCAAGTTCGGTACTTTTTCCCAAAGTTCGGCCAAACCTAGAGAACCCGAACATCCAGGGGTTCGATCAACTCTAGTCTTAAACCCAGTGCAGAAGCTGTTTTCAGCCAATGACACTAATGTTTTCAGACACCTGCAAACATCAGTGACCGAAGGGTTCCAGCATGACTATGGGATGGTTAAAGAAGAATTCCAGGTATGGGACATTTTACATAGTTACCAATGTTAATATATAGGTGCCATATTTGTGGGATCCCCTTGAAGGCTAATACAGTGATCTCCACAAATTTCTGGGTCTTGTGCCAAGCTGCTCTGTTGCATTGTGAACAAAGGAGATTGTCTTGAAACAGATGCCATTCAGGAAACATTTTGCATTTCCCCATTGCATTTCTGATTGGACGAGGTGGAAGGGCAGGCAGGCAATGTCATAATCTCCACCTCCACCAGCTGCTTGGCACGAGACCTTGAAACTAGCGGAGATCACTGAAATAGCGGTGCCTGCTACAGTGATTTTCTACTGCCACTGGAATCTCACATGTATGGCACTGTAGCCCAGCATTTGGCTATACACAGAAAGCAATTTAGGACACTGTGCTGCAGTGCTTTCTGTGTCTCCCAATGGATTTCGGCTGAACGGTTAATACTAACTAGCTCAAGAAACTTAATGGATGGCAGCAATGAATCATGGGAGATGAAGTTCAGGAAGAAACTTTACTATGGCAGTTAATGGACTTTTGGACTACAATTCCCAATGCGAGCTGGGTATAAGGGAGGCAGAGTTGTATTTTCACAGGCTGAATACTGAGGAACTCTTTCTTTGCTGAGAGGAGTCCAAGGTGTGCACATTGTTGCTTCTGTGTGCACATCAACCTGCCACAAGTCTACGGCCATGTACTGAGAACTAGAATCATTCCAGGCAGATCCAGAAGTGAGTTGACATTCAAACAGTGAGACCTCTGTTGATGTATCACTGGGACTTGTAAGAGTACACTGCTGCCATAAATCTGTTGCTGCAAGATGAGCACACAGGGCCTGGCCATCTAACTAGCATCATTATTTACTGCATGCAAACTTCACTGGGACTGTACTCATGTGCACCAGCTTAAAGACTGGGCCCCAATGCTAGCCGGCTGAGGGACTAGGGTTAAAGACTGCTCACTCAGAAAGCTGCTTCACAAGAACTTTGCCTATTGTCCATAGTAAGAGGTATGTCTTTAGGGAGTTTTAAATTTAATTGCTGTCATTCATATAGAGTGTGTTTTAACCTCTTGCTTACTGGGCACTTAAACCCCCCTCCTACCCAGACCAATTTTCGGCTTTCAGCGCTGTCGCATTTTGAATGACAATTGCGCGGTTGTGCGATGTTGTACCCAAACAAAATTTTTATCATTTTTTTTCCCACAAATAGAGCTTTCTTTTGGTGGTATTTGATCACCTCTGCAGTTTTTATTTTTTATGCTATAAACAAACAAAGAGCGACAAGTTTGAAAAAAGAACAATATTTTTTACTTTTTGCTATAATACAAATCCAAAAAAAATATATATATAAAAAAAAAACTATTCATCGGGTTTGGCCGATATATATTCTTCTACATATTTTTGGTTAAAAAAAAAAAAATTGCAAGCAGCGTATATCGATTGGTTTGCGCAAATGTTATCGCATCTACAAACTATGGGAATTGATTTATGGCAATTTTATTATTTTTTTTTACTTGTAATGGCGGCGATCTGCGATTTTTATCGGGACTTTGATATTGGGGCGGACATGTCGGACATTTTTGACACTTTTAGGACTGATGACATTTATACAGCGATCAGAAATGTAAATGTCCACTGATTACTGTATAAATGTCATTGGCAGGGAAGGGGTTAACACTAAGAGGGCAGTGAAGGGGTTAACTGTGTTCCCTGCATGTGTTCTAACTGTGTGGGGGTGGGGCTGACAGGGACATAACAGATCTAATTGATTCCAGTGACAGTTCCCCATTCTGCAGCTCTGACAGGCGATCACAGGTCACGAGCGGACATCGAGTCTGCCTGACCCGCGGGCATGCCTGAGAGCGTGCAAAGGAGAGGACGTCCATGGACGTCGTCCCGGAAATTCAGATCAGCGCTAGAGCCGTACTTTGGCAATAGCACGGATCTGGAGTGGTTAAAGTGCATATAGCCTACTGTTTACAGAGGAGCTATCACGGTGTTGATTATCATTGATGTTACTGTTTTCTAATGCCATTACTTATTGCTGATTTTGTGGATTACCAGGTTTACTCTAATTTAGCTGCATTGAACTCCATTCTTTGCTGTTATAGGCTAGTAAACATATTGTCTAGTGAATCGAATGTAGCGCTCTTCTAACGTAGGTGCTAGGCAGAATTAATTTTTGGCTCCTTGTAATCAAAGGAGCAGCAGTTGTTTGTTCTGTCCTGTTTAGGGTCTCACAGGCTGGAGTTTGAATGCTTCCCCCTGCCTCAAGAAGAAACTTCCAGAGTACAGGGTGGGAGATTCAAATCACCCAGTCTGAATATTTATCTGTTCCCTGGAGGGGATGTTTCCAGAAGGGGACCAGAATGTGGATACATAGCCTAAGACACTGGAGAGCAGGGTTCCTTCTCCCCAGGAAGGTTTCCAGAGGCGCAGGGGCCATGGACCTAACAACTGCTCAAGGAGGCTTCAGAGCTGTCAGGATCAAAGGGTCAAAGGGACTTTGCTCAGAGCTGACTGCAGAACAACACTACAAAAGGGATCCGATCCTGAGAGGCACCATCTCATTCACTGGGTTGTATCTGGAGGAAATTGGAAGGAGGCAGCTGTCCTGGGTACTTGTGAATAGCGACTGTAAGTTAATCCCTTGTGCTGGATAGTGCACTGGGTACTGAACATTAGGTACTGATGCAGGGTAAACAGCAGCGGCGGCTGGTGTGGGAGGGGCGCTAGGGCGCCGCCTCCCCGCCGGCAAAAGACGAAAGAAAAAAAAAAAAGTCAACCCCGCCCACCTACAGGTGGCGCCGGTACATTGACTTTCTTTTTTTTTTTTTTTTTGTCCTAGCCTAGGGAAAACATCACAACAAGACGTCAGTCGAGACTCGTTTCAGGGAAACTGGGAAACTAGGACTGTCGAGACTTCGGAGGAACTCGTCAACAATCCAGGTACCGGGGACGCGGAGACCTTTGGAAGGACCCCTCTTC
>BLSH010450171.1:282413-296671 GCA_018402905.1 Glandirana rugosa | reverse complement strand
AAACTGCCCCCACCTGTGTCACTGGCTGCAAATTGCCCTACCTGTGTCACTGCCTGCAAATTGCCCCCACCTGTGTCACTGGCTGCAAACTGCCCCCACCTGTTTCACTGTATACTGTGTCCTGTGATGCTGAGCTGTATACTGTGTCCTGTGATGCTGAGCTGTATACTGTGCCCTGTGATGCTGAGTTGTATACTGTGTCCTGTGATGCTGAGCTGTATACTGTATCCTGTGATGCTGAGCTGTATACTGTGTCCTGTGATGCTGAGCTGTATACTGTGCCCGGTGATGCTGAGCTGTATACTGTCCTGTGATGCTGAGCTGTATACTGTGTCCTGTGATGCTGAGCTGTATACTGTGCCCTGTGATGCTGAGCTGTATACTGTGTCCTGCGATGCTGAGCTGTATACTGTGTCCTGTGATGCTGAGCTGTATACTGTGTCCTGTGATGCTGAGCTGTATACCCCTGACACAATATGTGGAATACAGGGGACGGAGTGGGTGAATTCTATAGGGGGCAGGGCTTATTAAAAGTAGGAGGAGTCAAAGGGAAGGGCGGGGCCTGGCGCCCCCCCATCCAAAAACTTCATCAGCCGCCACTGGTAGACAGGTGCCCAATTCTTGTCCCATGGTGCACAGCTGTGGGGCCTTAGACTGTTTTCTATCAACCATTACTCCTAGAAGAACGTCCTCTGATTACTGACTAATGCTGAGCCTAATGCCCAACTCCTCTCCAGTTACAAGTTATTTCAGCAAATGGATACAAAAATTCAACCCCTGGACTGTTCATTGGAGCCAAAGTGTATGGGCTGTTGCTTGGGTGGTTGGTGGTATTTGTGTTGTTTGGGGGAGAACCAGTAAAAATCAGCAGCCCCTGCAAGGTAGTGCTTCATGTATCTGATCTAATCTTTTACCTACTCATATATGTGCATACTTCTATTTACTGCAACCAATGACAATATATTGGGTTCATTTACCATTAACCAATCTGATGTTTCTTTTTGATACTGAACCTTAGTTGTGTGTAGGGTATCTATATTCATGCTCCCAGTAACAGTGCAGTATCCATTTGCTTAACCTGGTATGTCAGTGGGGCCGAGGTTGCTCTCAGAGTCGAGGCAGAAGAACAGAGAACTCAATCTACCAAGTGGCTCCTGCGGGGGGTAGCGCTAGCCCATAGTTGGACCAATGTAACTATGTATAAATTGACATACCTGGAATCCAGCTTTAAACAAATGCACCTTTAAGCTTGGCACCATCTTTGATCTCTTTATCTGTAATCGTTAATGCTTAGTAAAGGCCCACTTCCTGTGTAGGGGTGACAACATTGTAGGGTCGCTGTGAAATTATCATCATTGTTGTCACCCTTTCCACCTCCCTGACCACAGCTATACATCATGATACAGATGTGCATGCAATGCGATGCACCAAAGCTCACCTAATGACAGCGCCAGTCATCACACCACCACTCCACTGCAGTAGATAGACATGAATGAAGTGTCACTTTACATTTCAATAAAGTTTGAAAAAAAGGTAAACCATGCCTTGCATTTTTACAATAAAAGGCACTGCTTTTGATCGCCTGCACACAGTGGACCCCAGCCTACACATTAAAATGGATCATTTTAGCATGTAGACATGTACAAGCCAGCCCTTATTTCTACTTTAAGGCTCAGTTCACACTGAGCCTGAAAGTCACACGACTTTGCCAGGCAAATTCCTGGTGACTTGAGTATAACTTTGATAGAAGTCTAGAATAGAAGAGAATAGGAGTCGGATAGAAGTCGCCTTGAAGTAGTGCAGGAACCTTTTCTGAAGTTGGGGCGACTTCAGTAGTGCTAATTTAGCTCTCATTGACTAACATGGGATTTCACGTCACGCAACTTGAGATCTCACAAGTTGGATCCCAAGTCGCAGTAGTGTGAACTGAGTCTAAAGCCTCGTACACACGGTTGGACGGTCGTGCGACCGAATGGACCAAATCGTATGCTGCATAATGTAACTTGCATACTGACTGCACTACACAATCGTACGACCAAAGAAAGAAAGTTCAGGTGCATGTAATTAGCATCCGGCCGTTCCTGACTTCTGAGCATGCGTGTTTTGCACAATACAACTTGTTGTACCAACTTCTCTGTACACACGATACAACGGTCGTATGACCGCTTGTTGGTACGACCAAGTTTTCTAGTTTGCTCATACAACTCCCGTTGTACGACCGTCGTACGTCGGCTGTTCTAATCGCGCGTACTAACGATCGATTTCGCATACAACGGTCGTTTGTACGACCTGTTGTATACGATCGTCGACTCGTGTGTACGAGGCTTTAGTTACACTTCAATTGATTGTTAAAGTGTATGAAGTGCCTCTGAAGGATGAAGAAGGACATGGAGCCACTCAACCTGGAGAAAAAAATAGCAGCACCTGAGGAAGGAACACTTTGATATTTTATATTAAAATAAATACTTTGTGCCAAGGAATAAACAGTTCTACATTTTTGAAATATTTGGGTACGTGATTTGAAAGTTTTGATGAGAATATTAGATAAAATAACAAACACAGCTAAAAAGCTCATAAAGCTTAGTGAACTGATGCCTTTCTGTCATACGATACAAAAGATTTTGATGAGTTCACAAGTCATCCTGGCAGTGTGAGGAGCTCAGATAATGAGAGCAGATAAACTGTGCACCACAGCCTCAGAAATAAAATCAATCGAGTGGAATGAAAGTTTTGGAAGATTCCCACATTTTGCTCTACTGCCAGTAAAGAGGTAAGCTTGCCACATCAGTTCCACCTAAAGGGTGTGTGTCTAAAGCCTCGTACACAGGATGCGACAATCGTACGACCCAAATCGTATGTTGGCTGTTGTATCTCGCATACTGACATGCACTAAGTGATCGTACGACCAAGCTGAAGGTAGTGACGTGTTACCAGCGTATAAAGAGAAAGTTCAGGTGCATGTAATTTGTGAATTAGGAACGAACAGACACTTCCGGGCGTTCCTGACTTCTGAGCATGCGTGTTTTGCACAGTACAACTTGTTGGACCTACTTCTCTGTACACACAATACAACGGTCGTACGACTGCTTGTTGGTACTACCAAAGTTTTCTAGTCTGCTCATCCAACTTCTGTTGCACGACCGTCGTACATCGGCTGTTCTAATCGCACGTACTAACGTTCGGATGATCGTACAACAAGCGGTCGTATGACCGTTTTCATACGATCGTCGCATCTTGTGTACGAGGCTTAACATGCACTATATAATGGGTTGCCAGCAACCTGCAAAATATTCTGGAAACTCTACAAATCATTCATTCCAAGGTGTTACTTTAGCACAAACCCATGCAAATGGTGTTTTTGTATTTGGTGGACATGTCCCAAGGTGAAATGTCTTTGGATTCATGTATACACAATAATAAATAAATAACCTACATAGGAACCCTTGGGAAGCTCCTCTGACAAACTCATTGCAGGTGTTTGGCATCAGCCTAGAACCCTGATAACCTTTATCTTTGTGAAAGTCTCCCACCCTCAATCTTACTGAAGTTAGGAATCTCATACAGGGCATTGTTCATTCATGAGAAACTCACAGCCATCCTGACTGACGCACGATGGCTTCCTAAAAAAATGGCAGCCATGGCTTGATTACTCCTTGACCTCCTTAGCCTCTTAAACCTGTAACAGGAACCTAGGGCCATTTCTTGACATATTTGGATGGCCTCTGGGGTACTCCACCCTTTCCTTCCCTTTTTTCCTTCCTCCATTAACCCGGTCCCTGTACTGCTTTTTCTTCTGCTTCCATTAAGTCTCCCTTTTGCTTCTTGGTTTCCTCTTCTCCCCTTTTCTCCACTCTCCTTCATCATTTTCTCCATTTGGCCCATGGGATTGCACCCCGCACCACTTTTCCCAACTCCAAACACAATTTTAATTAAAAGAATAATGAAAACACCACACTCTAATATTGGCATAAATTGGCCGCGGCACTTTTATTGGTTTAATCAATAAATATCATTTTCATAACCATATTATAAATTAAATTCAAATCCATTTATCAAACACAAATTTTCTTAGTCTTAATGACTCAAGCAAATAAATTTATAACTCAACTTATAACAAAGTCCCCCTTTGATGCAAAGGTGACGTACCACATAAAGTGCACGCGACGGGAGGGGGGGGTGGGTATCTTCTTCCAGCGCCGTCCTTCCTGAAAGGAAGAACCTGAGGCAGTGGGCCCCTTATATAATGAGCCCCACTGCTTCCCGCACACTCCCCTGCATTCCATTGGCCCATCCCTACCTGCACACAGGTGAGCAGGTATATTTAAAGGGCCAGCGTCACTCAAATTGAAACTACTCTACCCTTCCATTTTGTTAACTAAATATGGGAAAAGAGGCGGAGGCAACCCCATGAAGGTGCTCCCAAATAAATTGTGCCCCCCTTTAACATTCTGTCTTTAGCAGTAGCATACTGATGGTCCTCTCATGATACAAGATGATACCACTACTTTTAGTTATCTGATATTTTCCTTTTTTGTAATAGCAAGGCCTTTATAATATTACCTTGCACTGCAGACTTGGTCCACCAGTTCTGCAACAGCCATGCTCCATGCTTATAAAGATAGAAATAGAAGCGCTAGCTCTGATTATCCACTCTGTGAAATATATCAAATTCTGTATAAATATGTCATTAAATAAAACTATGAATGAAATTAAATATAGTGCATTTCATCCAAAGTGGTATACAATATATTACTCCATACAAAGTGATGTGCTCTTTATATTTCAATAATAATACACCCAAAATATGTGTTTGTGTCCTTTACCTTCCAAAGTCCATATTTATCAAAAACACAATAAAGTTCAAAATATGCAAATGATCTTCCAATAAAGTGCCTTGAATTATTATTTTATTTGTTGTGTTTAAAGTCTTGCTTCCACTCTCTTAATTCAATCCGCCACAAATTAGTGATCACCGCCACCAATCTATGCTCTAAGCACTCACCAGACTGAGTTGCTGGTGTCAGCACAACTCACATAACAGTAGTAGTGCTCCACATTTATATTCAACATTTTACCGCAGACCTCCTACTGAGATCCGACTCTCTTCTCCCCCCCCCCCCTTTTATTTTTTTTACTTCACACTCCATCCTCTGTCATGATTAAAAGCCATAAGGTTTTTTACGTTAATGCATTACAGTAAAAAATCTTCTAGTTTTTCACCGCAATCCTCCCCAAACACTTATGCCTCGTACACATGGGTCGACGATCGTATACAACAGGTCGTACGAACGGCCGCTATATGCTAAATCGACCATTAGTACACGCAATTAGAATAATGGTCGTACAACAGAAGTTGTATGAGCAGACTAGAAAACTTGGTAGTACCAACAAGCGGTCGTACGACCGTTGTATCGTGTGTACAGAGAAGTTGGTCCAACAAGTTGTACATGCAAAACATGCATGCTCAGAAGTCAGGAATGGCCGGATGCTAATTACATGCTCCTGAACTTTCTCTTTATACGTTCATAACACGTCATTACGTTCGGCTTGGTCGTACAATCGCTTAGTGCATGTCAGTATGCAAGATGCAATAGCCAACATACGATTTGAGCCATTCGGTCGTATCATCGTCGACCCGTGTGTATGAGGCTTTAGGCTCCTTTTACACTGAGGCGCTTTACAGGCGCTATTTAGCTAAAAATAGCACCTGTAAAGCGCTTCAAAAGTCACTCCCCATCCACCCCAATGTGAAAGCTGGAGTGCTTTCACACTGCGGCGGTGCGCTTGCAGGACGTTACAAAAAGTCCTGCAAGCAGCATCTTGGGGCGGTGCGGTGAGCGGTAATATACCGCTCCTCCACCGCCCCTTCCCATTGAAAACAATGGGGTAGCGCTTCCGAAGCGGCTGCACACCGCCTCGGAAGCGCCTTGTGGGGGGTTACAAGTGCACCGCTCCCGCCGCCATAGTGCCGCTCTCACAACGGTAAATCCCCGCTGTGACTAGCAGGGATTTACCGCGAACACCCCACTGCCCCCAGTGTGAAAGTAGCCTTACCAAGTCCTGTATGGATCCAGCACTGTGCCTGTCTGATGCAGCACTGGTTCTCTCTCTCTCCTCTCACAGAATCAGAGCCATTGGCCATTACATAGAAGGAAGCTGCTGTGTAGTTCACAGAAGATAGATGGATAAGCTGATACCATTGAGATTTTACTTTGGTGCACAGGAAGGACACTGGACTTTTGGTAGGATCAACGTATATTTTCTGTGCTTGCAGAAAATGGTCTTGGCCTGAAAATTGAAAGTTAATGCAGCTACCACATCTAAGGACAGGTAAGCTGCAATAAATTACATTTTAATCTTTTGGTTTATAATTACTTATTAGAGGTTTATATTTTCTTGCGTTGCTTTAGGGTCCTTTCACACGAGCGGATTGTTCAGGTCATCCTGTCAGTTTTTCAGGCGGATCCGAACGGACGCTTTATTGTCCTCTATGGAGCGACGGATGTCAGCGCTGACATGTCTGCTGACATCCAATCTTCTCCGATCCGCCAAAAACAGACGGATTGGAAACCCTATTTTCCATCCGCCTGGTGGATCGGATGAACACGGACAGACAGTCTGTGTTCATCCGATCCTCCATAGAGGAGAATGGAGCTGTGACAGGTCAGTCTCTGCACAGAGTGCAGAGACTGTCCTGTCATCCGCCGGCTCAGCGGGGATCAACGAATGGATCCGTCAAAGTGGGCTCCGCTCATGTGAAAGGACCCTTAAAGTGGTTATAAATCCAAACCAAAAAATGTAATATATTGCATCTTACCAATCATAAGATGTGGTAACTGCATTTCTTTTCTTTTTTAGTTTTGTTTTCCACTCTGTTTTCACCTGGTGTACCAGAGTGCCCCCGCTCTGGATGAATAAGCACAGGGGTCACAACAGACAGTGAAATTGTCAGTTGGGGGGGGGTTAGATGTATTAGCAGATTTAATTATGCTAACAAATTGAAGCCAAACTCCAGCTACGAATGTATAATCAATTGCAGCAAGCAGTTTTTTTTCCTTTCAGGATAAAGGTTTTAGGTCAGGGGTCAGCAACCTTTTTCCATTTAAGGGCCAGATTCAATATATGTGAATGCGTGGAGGGCCGCATTCACCTGCTAATAAATTAACAAAATAATCTGGACCCCTTTAAATTACACAACCCCCCTGCATATTACACAGCCCCTCCCTGCACATCACATGTTACACAGCCCCCCCCATGTTATGCTTTAAAATTGTGCACACTCGTGGAATAGCGACAAACTATGGTACTTAAAAATGTACATAGGCAACACTTTAAACATTTCTACAGGTTACCAGTTTAGAGTTACAGAAGAGGTCTTGTGCTAGAATTATTGCTCTTGCCGTAACGATCGTGGTGATACCTCACATGTGTGGTTTGTACACATGGGTTCGCTTCTGCGCACAAGCATGGAGGGATGAGGCGCTTTACTTTTTTTTTTTCTTTATTTTATATCATTTTTACACTGTCCCTTTAAAAAAAAATTCTGATCACTTTTATTGCTGTTAGGAGGAATGTAAACATCCTTTGTGACAGTAATAGGCAGTGATAGGTACTCTTTATGGAGGGATCTGGGGTCTATAAGACCTCCAAATCCCTCCTTTGCACTTAAAAGCATTCAAAATGCCATGTTTGGCTGTTTTGAATGCTGTCCCTTTTAAAATGTGATGCCTTTAAGTCCCCTCCCGCTGCTTGGGATAACAGCCCAGCAGCTTATTAGCCGCATCGGTTGTTATCCCAAGAAAGCCGACTGGGGTTAAAATGTCTGCAGGCCAGGTGCATGTGAATTCATCATTAATACACTGACTGGCCGGACATTTAGCTGTGGCGGGCCGGGTGCAGCCCGCGGGCCGTAGGTTGCCGACCCCTGTTGTAGGTAATTAAATAAAAGCTAACCATTGTAAGCACGCCTGTCAGTGTTAAATGGTTTGTCTCATCCCTGTAACTGATAACTCGGCAAGAGAGCTTGTTCTTTTGAAAAACAACAGACTTACCGGATGGATCACCAAATAAAAAGGAAGCTTGAAAAAAGAAAACGAATGCAGTCATCACATCTAAGCATTGGTAAGCTGAAATATAATCAATGTTTGATGTGGCGTTTATTACTGTAACAGTTGAACAGTTCAAGAATCCTTGTTACATTGTTAGAATGTGTTAGTTGTCACAATCTAATGCACAGTGTTTGCTGATTTAAAACTGGAAATATATTATTTTTTTATGCTTTGTAACTAAAGAATATAAATCAAATCAGTACCGGGAAAGGTTTGTCTAGTGCCCAGACGAGGATGAAGGACTGTGCCTTCACTGCTAATGCATAACATAAAATGGGCATACCACATTGCGTTTGTTCTCCAACGCCTTGGTCCAATCACCATGGAGTGTGCACTACGCATGCCTGGCCAATCACTTGCTTTCTAACAGCTGTAAGGTGTTTATAAATACGCAGTTTGTTGCTTATGTCAGCTGGGGTGGAGAAAGGACATGGTGTAGCACAGTGCGACAGCAATAGCCGCAGCCCACTGGTCATTAGCCACTGATTTGGAGCATGCATGTAGAGTTGCCACATCATCCCTTTAAGAGCCGGTTCACACTACAGCGACTTGGGAGGCGATTTGTGTCGCTCCAAGTCGCCCCCAAGTCACTTGCCAAGTGAAATCCCATAGAAGTGAATGTGAGCGGTCTAAATATACACTACTGAAGACGCTCCGACTTCAGAAAAGGTTCTTGTACTACTTTGAGGCGACTTCTATCCGACTTGTGCCCATAGAAATCAATGGAAGTCGCCTCCAAGTCGGATCCCCCCATCTAAACAGAAGCGACTTCACAGTGAAAAGAATAGAATTTATTTTAGGGAAACCCCCTCCCTCCCTTCTCCGATTGGCCACAGCAAAGTCGCCTGGCATAAAGTCGTGTTGTAAGTCGCGCTGAAGTTGCTTTCAAATCGCCTAACAAAGTTGCCCCGCAAGTCGGATCGCCCCTGTGTGAACCGGCTCTAATCCAGGACATATATTAATTGGACAGGTTCTGTGGCTGATTAACCACTTGCCGACCGTCAATCGGCAATTGACGGCGGCAAAGTGGCTCTGTAACGCGGATCGCCGTCATACGACGGCGGCCGCGTGATCGAGCATAGTGAGCGCGCGCCGCCGGAGGTGCGCCCGCGCGCTCACTGTGTCCGGGGAGGGCCGGGGAGCGGGTGCGGCGGCTTCGATTGCCGCCGGCTACCCGCGATGGCCCCCCCGGAGCGGAGGTCCGTGTAAGTAAACACGGACCTCCGCTCTGTGAAGGGGGAAGGGCTGTGATCACAGCCTTCCTGTACATGAGGGCTGTGACCACTTCCCTTCTCCTGCTAGGGCAGTCCCCCCACAGTAAGAACACGCCCAGGGAACATAGTTAACCCTTAGAGCGCCCCCTGCAGGTTAACCCCTTCACTGCCAATGGCATTTACACAGTAATCAGTGCATTTTTATAGCACTGATCGCTGTATAAATGCCAATGGTCCCAAAAAAGTGTCAAAATGGTCCGACATGTCCGCTGAAATATCGCAGTACCGCAAAAAATCGCAGATCGCCGCCATTATTAGTAAAAAATAAAAAAAAAATAAAAACCCCAAAAATTAATTCTCATCACCCGTAAACGCGACCACTTTTGCGCAAACCAATCAATAAACGCCGATTGCGATTTTTTTTATCGCAAATATGAGGAAGAATATAAATCGGCCAAAAACGGTGAAAAAAAATGTTTTTTTATATTTTTTTTTGGGATTTGTATTTTAGGAAAAAGTAAGAAATTTGGGTTTTTTTGCAAAATTGTCGCTTTTCTTTTGTTTATAGCGGCGATCAGAAATGACGCAGAGGGGATCAAATACCACCAAAAGAAAGCTCTATTTGTGGGAAAAAAAGGACGCAAATTTCGTTTGGGTACAATGTCGCACGACCGCGCAATTGTCAGTTAAAGCGAAGCAGCGCCGAATCGCAAAAAGGGCTCCGGTCCTTAAGTGGTTAAGGTGGTAATTAAACTCACTTGGTGTCTTTTATCTGCATTAAATTAGCCTCAGAAGCTGTGTAATTCATATGTGTCCTGGATTAAAGGGATGATGTGGCAACCCTACATGCATGCAGTGTGGGGAGCACTGCACCCAAAGTGCATGCCCCCCCCCCCTGCCGCCGCCGCCTTCGCTTGTCTTGGTCCTGCATCAAATGGCTTGCTTTATTCTCAAGCCAGACAACACATTAAAGAGGTTGTAAAGTAGGGTTGCCAACTCATCCCTTTAAACCCGAACACATATTAATTACACAGGTTCTGTGGCTGATAAAGGTGCTAATTAAACTCACTTAGTGCCTTATCTGCATTAAATTAGCCTCAGAACAACCTGTGTAATTCATATGTGTTTGGGTTTTAGGCTGGGTTCACACTACTGTGAACACTACTGTGAATTTAAGCCATTGCGATAGATTAAATTCGCAAGTCATCTACAATATCATAGTGTTCTATCAGGGCAGTTCACACTGATGCGTTGTGAATCTAATCCGTGAAGAAAAAGGTTCCTGTGCGAGTTTGATCCGTGTGCGATGCTGTGCGTTGCGAATTCAGCTCTACAATAGAACACGGATTGAAAACGCAATCTCCCATTCACTGCAATAGCTTCCCCCTCCAACTCCAGCTACAGCTTTGCAGTAGATTCGCACCAACACATGTAGAAATCGCACTTGTGTCTGAACTGAAAAAACTTGCATCAAAATCGTATTAAATTCGCAGAAAATTTGCACCGCAGCAGTGTGAACCGAGCCTAAAGGGATGAGGTGGCAACCCTATAGTAAAGGCAGAAGGTTTTTTTTATCTTAACGCTTTCTATGCAATAAGATAAAAAACCTTTTGTGTGTAGCAGCCTCCCCAGCACCCCCCTAATTACTTACCTGAGCCCCATCTCTCTCCAGAGATGTTCACAAATGTCTAAGCCATCCAGAACACTCCTGCTGATTGGCTAAGACACAGCAGCAGTGACATTGGCTCCCCCGGCTGTCAATCAAAGTCAGTCAGCCAATCAGAGGAGAGAGGGTCAGGGCTCCGTGTCTGAATGGATACACAGAGCTCTGATTCAGCTTGGGTACCCCCATAGAAAGCTGTGGGCTGTGGGGGCACTCGATAGGAGGGAGGGGCCATGAGCAGCCAAGAGGAACCCGAGAAGGGCAGGATTGGGCTGCTCTGTGCCAAACCAACTGCACAGAGGAGGTAAGTATGACATGTTTGAGACTTTACATTCACTTTACATAAACCATACTTTGCAGATATTTGGATGATTCTAGCAAATGTAAAAAAATTGTGCAATTCAATTTAAGTCATTGCTAACCAAGCAACACTACAATTATCTTATAGAAAGATTCCACCCATTGACAGTGTGGTCTTCTGGACAGGAAATGAGTAAAAGCCTCTGCTTGTGTCCTGATCAGGGCAGAAAAGGAAGAAAAATCCTCTCTAAAGCCTCATACACACGGTTCAACGGTCGTACGACCGAACAAACCAAATCGTATGTTGGATCATGTATTACACAGTGTAGTGCGTACTGACATGCACTATATGATCGTACGACCAAGCCGAACGTTGGGACGTGTATCGAACGTATAAAGAGAAAGTTCAGGTGCATGTAATTTGTGAATTAGGAACGAATGGACACTTCCGACCGTTCTGACTTCTGAGAATGCGTGTTTTGCACAGTACAACTCGTTGGACCAACTTCTCTGTACACATGATACAACGGTCGTACGGCCGCTTGTTGGTACTACCAAAGTTAGCTCATCCAACTTCTGTTGTATGACCGTCGTACATAGGCTGTTCTAATCGTGCGTACTAACGGTCAGATGATCATAGAACGAGCGGTCGTACGACCGTTTGCATACGACCGTCAAACCGTGTGTGTATGAGACTTAAGAGGCAACAAAAACCCAACAGAGGTTTTAACCCCATCCCTGCTTTATACAAAATAATTTGCTGAGTACTGGAAGATTGAATCCCCAGCCACTTATCAACATTAACTGCACTTCTAAAAGAAGTTGTGGTCTACAAAGGAGGGTTAATTTTTCCTGGAAGGAGTTCGCTTGTACTCGGTCTATATATACTCTGTTTGGAAGGAGGACACACACTGGAATGCACTGAAGAATGCAAAAGGAGGGGGGATGAAAACTGCTGCACTAATTGGTGTCTAGCAAGTTAAGGGCTGCATTTAATTTTCTTCAGGGTAAAAGAGGTCAAGACTGGAATGAAGTCAATGAGAACTGGAAGAAATTGGAGACTCAAAGGAAAAAAAGGCCAGAAAATTGGTACAATTTCAACACATTCTAAACATTCTACAGTGGATGTCACCTTTACCCTTATCTGACATGGGGTCACGAACAGCTTCCCCTTATGTTAAGGAAAGACAGATCGTGAGCCATAACGGTTTCATTTGCTTTATATAAATATATATATGTTTTAAAAAAAAAACTTTTTACTGTGTTTTTTTTTGTACTTTTTTTTATTACTAATACATTTTTTTTTTAACTTTCTCCTGTTTTATGTCTGCTCATTAAAGATTAAAGGAAACCTGTTGTACTGACAAATTACCTAGGTTGCCATTGCTAATTTATTTTCAATTTACTAGCTGCTGGCATGTTGATCCAAACTTGTCAATACTTTCTCAGTGATTGTCACTGAACATATACAGTCGTTTGAAATACTAAAGCCAAACTTAGGCTGGCTGATGATGTCACAATATTCACCTCAGCCAATCAGAGTAAGCCTTGTATTCATTGATAAAAATACAAGGCTTACTGTGACTGGCTGAGAAGCACTGAGCCTGACTTTTGAAATCCACATCTCACTGCCAGAACAGGTCGGTTGTGCTACATATAGTTTATAAAGCGTTGCCAGTGGCTGCATTAATTAGTTAGACCCCTTTCACACCAAGGCGTTTTTCAGGCGCTTTTGCACAAAAAATAGCGCCTAAAAAGCGCCTGAAAAACGCCCCCAATACACCCCAGTGTGAAAGCCAGAGTGCGCTTGCGGGGAGGAAAAAAAAGTCCTGCAAGCAGCATCTATACAGCGGTGTGGGAGCGATGTATTCACCGCTCCTATACTGCCCCTGCCCATTGAAAACGATGGGGTAGCGCTCCCGAAGCGCCTGAACACCGCTTTGGGAGCGCTGCAAACCGTCACATTTAACCCCTGTTTAACCCATTGTGGGGGGGGTTAAAAGCGCAACGCCGCCCCCGAATAGCGGCACAATAGCGCTACTATAACGAGTGGTAAAACGCTTGGGTGGCTCCGGTGTCAAAGGAGCCTAAAGGAAATAGTTCATCTGGGCCAGCTTGCCCAAACAAACTATTTAAAGTGAAAGTTAACCTGCAGTTCGGCTTTAAAGTGATATTAAAACTTTCTTTTTTTTTTAAAAAAACTAAAATATGTTATACTTATCTGCTCTGTGCAATAATTTTGCACAGAGCAGCCCCGATACTCCTTTCCTGACACAAGCACGACAGCATATACGCATGGGCTGGCTCCGCCCCCACGCCCAGTTCCAGGATCCGGTTACACTATAAAGTCAAACACCTCCCACCAGGCCTCATTCTCCTTTTTTTCCTCACTGCTCAGCTGGTTACACTGATGCTTAAAGGCAGAAATTTTTCTTTTTCCCTCACCTTGCCGGATTCATCTGGCCAACCGCGCAGGTTAAGCCTCTCCTGTTAGCGACGCTCCCCACTGTACAGGGAGTAAATCTTCCTATATGGGGGAGGCCTCCCCTCCCCATGTTCCAGGGATTGGGGGGGTGGAAGGCGGCTGGTCTCTAAGGATTGCTTCCTCATCATGTCTCCATGGATGGACTTTCAGTGGACTTCCTGTCGGCCATAGGGCATGGAGTTGGTAAGGCACCACATGGTGCACAAATCGATAGTATGCGGCTACAGTTATGTGATTAGAAGTCTGCAGGTATATGCGATTAACCTGCACCTCTAAGCAGAGATCACAAGGTGAAGACTGCTGTTTGGCCATGGTGTCAGTTCAGGCTGTGATTGTGTCTGCAGGACTGCTAATGATTAGGCTGATAACAGGTGTTGGCTGTGCTGTGCTGAGCTAAACCTTTTCCATGAACTGAGCAAGGCTGGTCACTGTAAGCTCAATGCAATGTGTTTATGATCTAATGCTTGGTTGCGATAATATCCACTGCA